>BQNB010070660.1:0-33051 GCA_026074375.1 Tanacetum coccineum
GCATGCACCGCCATCAACCAACGACTTGGTCATAACATCTTCTCTAATTTCCTGGGGATTCTTTTTAAGCATGGGTTAGTTGGCTTCAACACCCTTTTTTGATTCCTTTGTAATTTTCTAGCTCCTTGCTAGTGGTTCTAATAAAGTCGCCGTTAAAAAAAAGCATGGGAGCAATAACATGAATAAAGTCTCATAGATCCTCCACCATATCAAACTCTTTGTCTATATCTAAATGTGCAAAAACTGAGAACACAACCACATATCTTTATTGTCACCATAATATATTTGCAAAAGATTAAGATAAGTAATTAAAGACAAGATAAAAAAAACAAACCTGCTTGTGCAGAAATTAATGTAATTTTTCCAAGCATTCTGCCAACCGATGCAAAATCAAAAAATATAAACATTATAATTAGATATAATAAGATTAAACATTAAACTAACAAAAAAACAATATTACATGTTACAGTCTATAACATACATAATTATAAACATTAGCTAAATTATTAAGGAGTACCGTATCAAACCTTGTATAAGACTTTGCTGCATTGCTGACACCTCCTCATACTTGACACCCCCGGGCCACAACAACTTAACCAACTCGGTTCGAAGATCATCTAATAAAAAAACAAAAATGCTATATTATTACCATGAAGGATTAAAGAGATCACAGTTCAATAAAAATATATATATTACAAAGTAAAAAAAAACAAACCTGCTTTTGCAACCAATGATCTCGCACCTGAAAAAATGAATTAATATATTTAGACGACATATCAAATAACATTAAAACTTTTGTATGCTCTAACTATGATTTTTTTGACAAACTAACCTTTCAAATAATCACCGAGTGTTGTAACAAAAATTTGATGGGATGAGGGATCAAAATCGTTTTTCTTGTCTGCATATATATATAATATAATATATAATATAATATATATATTATGAGAAGTTGGTAATTATGAGTTTGTAGTTAGCCAAAAGAAATACAAAACACTATCCAAATCAAGTTGAGTTTACTTACCACTAGAACCTTGGTATTTCAATGGACGAGATCTCTCAAGCATGTGCATTTGAATCGAAAAGCATCTCAAACCAGTGTTTCGCCCGGGATGGAGGGGGGGGGGGGGAGAGGGGGGGGGATGGTAGGGGGGGAGGTGAGGGAATGGGGGGGATTTAGGGGGGGGGGAGAGGGGGGGGGGGATAGGGGGAGGCGGGGGGGGGGGGGGGGGAGATAAGCTTCCTTCATTCTAAGTTTTTCCTTTTTAGAGCGTCTCGAATTCATGTTTTATCGCCCATATACTTCCTTCATTCTAGATTTCTAATTTTTTTCTTTCTAGAGCTTCTTGAAATCCATGGTAACGCTCCGATAGCGTCCTTCATTCTAAGGTTTTTCCTTTCTAATGCGTTTTCGAGAACGCAGTATAAAGGAAAAACCTTGGAATGAAGGAAGCTATCCGGGTGAAACACATGGATTTCGAGAACGCTCTAAAAAGGAAAAACCTTATAATGAAGCAAGCTATCCAACAAAGACATGATTTCAAACGCTCTAGAAAGGAAAAACCTTAAATTGAAGGAAGCGATCGAGGCGAAACACATGGATTTCGAGAACACTCTTCGGTTCAAGCGCCAAATGTTTGAGAGATATCGTCCGTTGATGTACCAAGTTTCTAGTGGTAAGTAAACTTAACTTGATTTGGATAATGTATTGTGTATTTATTTTGACCAACTACAAACTCATGATTAGTAACTTTATATATTTATTTGCAGACAAGAGACAAGAAAAACGATTTTGATCCCCCATCCCGTCAAATTTTTGTTACAACGTTCGGCGATTATTTGAAAGGTTAGCTTGTCAAAAGAATTTCATAGTTATAGCATACGAATGTTTAAATCTTATTTGATATGTCGTCTAAATATACTAATCTATATTTTTTTCAGGTGCGAGATCATTGGTTGCAAAAGCGGGTTTGTTTTTTTGCCTTTGTTATTGGAGTCGTTGATTTATATAATCCTTCATGGTAACGATATAGCTTTTTTGTTTTTTTATAAGGATATTTCCAACCGAGTTGGTAAGTTTTGTGACCGGGTGTCAAGCATGTGAATGTCAGCAATGCATCAAAGTCTTATACAAGGTTTGATACAATACTCTTTAATAATGTAGCAAAGTCTTATACATTATGTATCATTATAGACCTTTAATATTTGTTTTATCTTGATAGTTAATGTTTATCTTATATATCTAATTAATAATGTGATTTTTCTTTTTGTGGGTTTGCATCTGGCAGAATGCTTGGAAAAATTACATTTATTCTCTTGTGTAGTTTGTTTATATCTTGTTCTTATACTTTTTCAATAAAACATGGTTACAATAAAGAAATATTGGTGTGTTCTCACAATGTTTCACATTCAAGTATGAACAAAGAGTTGATATGTGGAGGATCTATGAACTTTATTTATATTTTCTTCCCATCTTAAAGATTTGATATGCTTGTATGACCTTATTGATCTATATTCTTTTAAGTAAGAGGGAGCAAAAACAAGAATAATCCCGTATATCTCCACCATATCTAGATGTGCAAAAACTGATAACACAACAATATATCTTTATTGTTACCATAATTTATTAGCAAAATATTAAGATCAAGTAAATAAAGACAAGATTGACAACAAACCTGCTTGTGCAGAAATTAATGTAATTCTTGATATTACTCTTTAATAATGTAGCAAAGTCTTATACATTATGTATCATTATAGACCTTTAATATTTGTTTTATCTTGATAGTTAATGTTTATCTTATATATCTAATTAATAATTAATAATGTGATTTTTTTTCTTTTTATGGGTTTGCATCAGTTGCTGGCATAATGATTGGAAAAATTACATTAATTTCTGACAAGCAGATTTGTTTTCTATCTTGGCTTTGATTACTCTTTGCTAATATATCATGGTTACAATAAAGATATATTGGTGTGTTCTCAATTTTTGCACATCTAGATATGGACAAAGAGTTTGATATGGTGGAGGATCTATGAGACTTTATTTATATTATTGCTCCCATGCTTAAAGAGTTTGATATGCTTGTATGACTTTATTGATCTATGGGATTCTTTTTAAGCATGGGAGCAATAACATGAATAGAGTCCCATAGATCCTCCACCATATCTAGATGTGCAAAAACTGATAACACAACAATATATCTTTATTGTTACCATAATTTATTAGCAAAATATTAAGATCAAGTAAATAAAGACAAGATTGACAACAAACCTGCTTGTGCAGAAATTAATGTAATTCTTGATATTACTCTTTAATAATGTAGCAAAGTCTTATACATTATGTATCATTATAGACCTTTAATATTTGTTTTATCTTGATAGTTAATGTTTATCTTATATATCTAATTAATAATTAATAATGTGATTTTTTTTCTTTTTATGGGTTTGCATCAGTTGCTGGCATAATGATTGGAAAAATTACATTAATTTCTGCACAAGCAGGTTTGTTTTCTATCTTGTCTTTGATTACTTGATCTTAATATTTTGCTAATGTGTCAAGTATGAGGAGGATGTTAGCAGCAAAGTCTTATACAAGGTTTGATACATTACTCCTTATTAATGTAGCAAAGTCTTATACATTATGTACCATTATAGACCTTTAACATTTAATATTTGTTTTATCTTGATAGTTAATGTTTATCTTATATATTGAATTAATAATGTGATTTTTTTATTGTTTTGCATCAGTTGCTGGCAGAATGCTTGGAAAAATTACATTAATTTTTGCAAAAGCAGGTTTGTTTTCTATTGTCTTTGAACTAACAACAAATTAAAACTTCTTAATTATACCATAATTTATTTAGCAAAATAGTTAAAATACTAAAGTAACATAAAGACAAATTGACAAAACAAACTCCAAACCTCCTTGTGCATGAAATAATGTAAGTTCTTGATATACTCTTTAATATTGTGTTACGAAGAGTCGTATACAGTATGTATCATTAAACCGTTAATAATTTGTGTCATCTTATAGTTTAATGTTTAGCTTATATTTCTAATTAATAATTAATAATGTGACTTTTTTTTTCTTTTAGTTTGGCCAATCATTGCTGGCATAATGTTGGAAGTTTACAGTTAATTTCTGCACAAGCACCTTTTTTTCCTATCTTGTTACTTTGATTTTCGTTTTGCTAATAACCCATGTGTTACAATAAGAATTAAATTCAATTTCATTGCTTAAACAAACAGAAATTGGGATGTTAGGTTCCACCCCTCACAATCTTAGAATAGACGACAATGTAGGAACTAAGAGATGGGTGTTTCGGAAATTAATTTACGGAGGGTAGAGGATGGTACAGAAACGGTAGTGTTTCCTTCTGCTCGAAATAAAAGCTATTCTTGCTCAAGATATAATCAACGAAGAGGTGGCACGATTTATGATAAACTATGCCCCAGTTTCTAGACTTAATTCAATTCAGTGATACTATTAGCTTATGCTATAGCTTTAGACTTTAAACTATTCTAAATGGAGGTAAAAAGTGCTATTCCTCCTGAACCGTGTCTAATCAATGAACCCGCACAACCGTGTGCAAAACTTTTGAAAATACTGATTACGAATTATGAAGCCCAATCTCCACAACTCATCACACTGATAGTGGCTAAAACAACACCCCACTCACAATACCCCTACCCCCCCACACACACACACACACCACACTCTATATGCATAGAGCACCACCTCCAGTAGTACTAGAGATAAGGTGGAGGAGAATTGGGATGGTTGCGAAACAGCAAAAGTTTTCATAAGAGAGAGCGATTCATATCAGTGCGGAGGGCGTGTCCCTCTATACTATCCACAACATCCGCAATCCCCACTCTCAATATAGAGCACCTCAATCGTGAGCGATGAGCGATCTGCACTATCTATACTACTATTGGACTTATAGTTGATGTGTCAGGTTAGACTATAGCCAGCACACCACCCTCCACTAAACCACGGTGACACCCACTATTTAGGTGATGAATGGTAGTATATATTCCAGGATTTGGATTGTTTGTTTTAGGGATTATTGTGTTTGTTTTGGTAGTTAGGAGGTTTTTTGGGAGGTTTTTTGATTAATTTTTTTAAAAATGGAAGAATTAATTTATATATATATAAGTGGTGGATTTTGTGTAAAAGTATGATGGTGTGTGTTTTTATCATTTACTTGTGAATGTTCTTGTGGGGTGATTAAACGGATAGTTATAAATTAAGAGTTATAATGTATTATAGTAGAGATGTATTGTTTATAGTACAAGGTGAGGGTTAAGTATCAAGATAGTTATAATTGTTTGTTTGAAATATGTGATTCTAGTGTGATTTTATAAAGTTTGGTTAGGAGTTGGGGGTGGCTGAATCGGGGGCGAGAATACGTAAGCGCCAGAAAGGCATGTCAACAATCACTATGGATGAAACAAGCTCTTATCGACTACGACGTTCGACTCGACGATGTCCCGATCATGTGCGACAATAAAAGCGCGATTGACCTTAGCAAAAACCCGTTGCAATATTCTCGAACCAAATACATCAAAATTCGCCACCACTTTCTTCGTGATAATGTCCAAAAAGGACATATCTCAATCGAAATAGTATCGTCCGTCAACAACATCGTCGACATTCTTACGAAACCCCTTAAATGTGAATCCTTTAACTATCTACGTCTTGGTTTAGGAATGATGGAACACATTTCATAAATCACATTAGTCCGCTTCTCCTTCTTCTGTCTTAATTCTTGTCTGTGTTCTATTCCGTGTCGTGGCAACTTAAATACTTCATCCAAAGTACCTTAAGCACTTTTAATTTGTGAAATGAAAATTAAAATGTCACTCTTCTTTGCAAAATTTTCATCAAAACTAAGTCCAAAACGCCTTGCTGAGGGCGCCCCCCATATCCCCGACAGCCCTCAATATTTTTAGGACCGCCTGATAAATATGGGACCGCCAACAGCAGACACCATATTTTAAACTTAGTCAAAAAATTTCCAAAAATAAAACCAAACACAGCTCTTCTTCTCTGCAAGCGACGAACACGACTAAAACAACCCAAAAACACAAAATCACCTATTAAAACACTAATTAAAGATAAAATCAACACCCACAATCGTTCATAACATCATCAACATCATTAATTGTAAGTCATTTCATCTATTTTCTTTCAATTTGAGTCTAGGGTTCATGATGAACACTAAAATTGAAATTAGGGATTTTTTTTTCTTTCAATATGGTAAAATTAAGACTACTAGGATATAATGTATAACTAATATGCTTCCTGTAGACATAGGATTTGCATACATTAGTGAGTTTGTCGAAAAATTGATTTTAAACCAAAACCCCAATTTTATTTTTAAATCACTCACGTTAGGAACATAATAAAATTGTTGTTATACATTGTCAATACAACATAAAAACGTTTTCAAACACATGCATACTGATCTCATGAACAAATTTTGAGATACATAATTCATATGTATTTTTTGACTTGTTTGGATAAGCAAAATCAAATTAAGGGGCGTTTGGGTTAACTCTTAGGATTTTATTTATAGGTCGAGTTAATCGTTACTCTATATTTGTCACATTTAGGGACACACTAGAAACAATGTCAATACAACAATACATGTGCAAGAAATTAAAATATGATTTTGTTTGTGTCATTTTAGGTAACAATGCCTCGAATTACCGGACTAGATCATCAAAAGACCCGAAACTACATTCCCCTCATATCAAATGAATGTAAACAACCCTTACAAAACACAATTAAAAATCTTGAAAAATGGTACTTTCATGAGGGAAGGGTTGTGAGTCAAAATTTTGAAAATATGAGTCATATTCGTGCCAAGTTTGAGTCAATTGGTTTTGATTGTTTGTTAAACATTAACGAACAAATTGAACCTCGTTTTGTTCTCGAGTTTTATAGCCAACTTACTTTTAACTATAATTTCGAGGGTTATTTTGTAGGCAACTTTGTTATACAAAGTAAGTCATTCTCTCTCACTCTTGAGGAATTCGGTCAAATCTTAAAAATATCATTCAAAGGTCAAGTGTCACACACCGACATGTGGTCACTCGACTACTTGTCAATAAGTGTTCCTAGTAAAGGTCGTTATAAAACCACTCCTCCGTATTCAAGTGTCGTCAAGTCTTTCATTCAAATTCCTAGACAAGGTCAAGTCACTCGTCAAACCGAAATCATCAACCGTCAAGTTCAAATTCGTGATGAGCATCGTGGTGGATTAAGGTCAATCGAAAAAGGCCTCAGAAACTTATGGAGAAACATGAAGAAGTGAGCAATGAGGAAAATTGTTTTATGACATTATTATTTACATTACTTATTACTTTATTAAGCTTAAGTACTTGAACATATGTGGTTTTAACACCCCATTTTGACAATATAGCAGCGGGAATTAATCTGGGGTTACTTATAGTATAAAGTCATACTCATAGAAAAGACTCATAAAAGACAATTTTTGGTAAATTTCATTTATCATTATATATTCACATCAGAGTTTTTAAACAGAGGTCCTAAAATCTACAAGAAAAATAAAGTTGGAATGCTAACAGTTTAGCCATCTCAAGTCAGTGCCCGTGTTGCCCATAAGTTGTTGAATTGCTTGAGATAACATCCTAAAAAGGTCAACCAATGGTTGGTGAAAAATTATAGGTTTATGAAAAACAGTTTGAATACAAGTCATCAAAATTAGTGGGCTACGATGTTATACCCATAATGGTAATAATTGCATGTATGTACAATTATCATAAGAAAATAGTATTATTGCGTCTAAGCTCATGGCACCCAAACTGACTTTGTTGTATAAAATCATGATATATATAATGATAATGGCCCCGGTGTATGTAATTGCCAGTTACCTAAGGCGTTTCAAATTATTAGTGCGTTTGGTTAATCTACGGCTAACAAACGGGATTCGTCAATTCCTAATAGTAGTATCAAATTCTTTAGTTCACAAAACAAGTACGTTTGTTACTAGTTGAATTAATGGTTCCATGATGGTGGGGGTCTTTTGGCATAGAGGGACTTAGGCTCTGGCAATAATTAATTCAAGAAAGCATACAGTTGAAAAAAACACGTGTATTCAAAGTTTATAGCATGTAATCCCCTCCGGTTTATGAAATAAGAGATTTAAAGGTGAGGCTATGAAGTACCTTAATAGGGAAATTGTTGATGGCAAAAGTATATCAATGGAAATGATCAGTATGTAGTATGATGTTATCTTACAAGGGCAGAAAATTCAGTACAATAGAAAGTACAACGGCTTCAACGCGCAACCTGAGGTAATATGTCAAGTCTTAGTTTGATTGTTTATATTTCAAAACTTCATAAAGTTTTAATATATTGCATCACTGTTTGGGCTATCATAATTCAGAGGCCATGTAGTATTGTTTGAGGAGTCGGGCACTTTAAATCGTAAACCAGCAACCTCGTCAAAACAAATACCCAAATAGAACCCAACACATGAATATTTCTAGGTAACGTGCTACGTTTAAGTTTCTTCAAAAGTAGTGATGGTAAATAGTTAAAATATTAAACGTAATTGTTTCATAATGCGTCGATCGATGATTAATAATGATAAATGTATCGGGTTTTAATAAAATCGAGTTTTATAATATTAATATATATTTTTATAATTTATATAAATATATTATATTTTATATTTTTGAGTTTGCAAAAAATGGCAATATATACCCTTGATTTATAAACTTTTAAAGTTTAGTTTTTAATATACAGTACATATATATTAAACCTTTAACTTTGAAACTTGGCAAGATAGGTCCTTATAATTATAACTTTAAAAAAATGACATTTTCAGCCCCTCTAGTTATAATTTCTAAATAGTTACAATATATACCCCTTGCATGGAAACGATTTGCAAATCAAGTCCAAAAACCATAATAATGATATTTTTGAAATCAAAAGAGTTTTGCAGCTTATGGCTTATTATAATAAGCAAAAATAAGATGTTATAACGTAACAAAAGTTTAGAAAAAGGATTCGTTAGCTAGAAAATCAAAACGGATTATTTTTAGGGTTTTAATTGAAAACGCATGGGTTTGAGGATTCAAGGTTTAAACAAGAGTTAACACATGATATAACAAGGCTAATAAAAGTTCTAAAATAGATCATGATCTCATGGAATAAGGTGAGGACTTACAAACTTGAAAACGGGTTGAATTGAGGGTTTTTGGTCTTTTTTTTTATTTTTTTCTTTTTCTTTCTTTTTTTTTTTTTTTTTTTATTTTTTTTTTTTTTTTATTTTCTTTTTATTTTTATTTCTTTGTTCGTACGCCTAGAAATGGCTTCAAGAGCTTCCTTCTCTTGATTCTTGGCTTTAAAGGGCTGAGTTCTTTCTTCCTTGATCTTGTTTAAGACTCCATTTGTGTGTTTGATAAATTTTGAGGTGTGTTTGAATGGGGTGGGAGTTTCGGCTATTTATAGGGTCGAATGACCCTTAGTGCCCAAGTTAACTTGGTATAGGGATCAAGGAGTTGTAGAGTGGTAACTTAGGAATGCTAGGTGATGAGTATTCAAGGCTCGAAAAATAGCCAAGAGAGGTGGGGGGGTTGTAGTTTAGCCGCGGCATAGAAAAAAGAAGACAAGGAGTAACTTGGGGCTCAAGTAGACTAAGTGGTGACAAGGTGGTGATGGAGGTGCTTGAGAGGTGCTTATGGTGACTCATAGAGGTGCTTGAGGTGCTTAGCTTAAAAATGGTTTAGAAATGAATAAAAGGGTATCAGGTTTGGTTTTAGGGTTCGGATTAGGGTTTTTGGTTTTTAAACGTGTACATTGAAGTGAAATGGAGGGAAACATGGTTTAAATGTCATGCACAGTAAGCTTGTACCTTGTGTTTAAGTGGTGGTACAAAATCCTTAAGAAAAATAGAGGGAAAATGACTATTTTGAATTCTTGCTTTATTTACTTGTACATTGTGCATAAAAAGAGTTATACATTGACTTAGAGGGAAATTATATTTAGATTTTATGCATTAATCACTTATACATTTACTTTGGAAATGTATACATTGATATTGTATGTAAATTTTACATATAATTAGGGTTTTGATATAAACGTTAACGGATAATGTTCATTTGGAAATAATGTCATGAAAACTACGTCAAATAGATAACGTACATGATATAGAGGATAATAGAACATTGACTTGACATATTATGATGTTTACTTGATGTAAACATAGATAGAGATGGCATAGGTAGTTGCGTGAGCTCGTTTACTTTAGAGATGCAAGTTACGTTGCATAATGAGATAAAGCAAAAATTTCCCTGTAAAAAGGTGGTATATATAGATGTTACATTGCATGGATAATTACATTGATGAAAATTACAGGTTGTTATAGTCCCCCAACCTTAAAAAATATCATCCCGAGATTTAGTTTGATCTTAGAGTGATATTGGAGAATAGATGTGGATATTTAGCACGAATTTCATCTTCGCGTTCCCATGTAAATTTTGGTCCTCTTTCAGAGTTCCATCTGACTTTGATTACAGGGATACGACTCTATCTGAGTTGTTTAACTTCTCGATCCATAATTTCCACTGGTTCTTCCACAAAATTAAGTTTGTCATCATCAATCCGAAGCTCTTTTATTGGAATGACGAGAGATTCGTCAGATAAGCATTTCTTTAAATTAGAAACGTGGAAGGTATTGTGAACATTTATGAGTTTTTCGGGAAGCTCAAGTTTATATGCCACTGGACCAACTCTTTTAAGAATCTTAAATGGTCCAATGTACCGAGGATTAAGCTTTCCTCGTTTTCCAAATCAGATGACACCTTTATGAGGTGACACTTTTAACATAACTTGATCTCCAACTTGGAATTCTAAAGGCTTTCGTCTTATATTAGCATAACTCCATTGCCGATCTCTTACAGCTTGCAAGTGTTGTCGAATTTGCACTATCTTTTTAGTGGTTTCATGGATTATTTCTGGTCCTATAAGTTGAACATCTCCAACTTCAGCCCAGCAAACATTTTTTTTTTTTTGTTTCTATTGAGCATAATCCATTGCGATCTCTTGAGCTTGAAAGTGTTGTCGAATTTTGCACTATCTTTTCTGTGGTTTCATGGATATTTTGGGGTCCGTAAGTTGAAACATCTCCAACTTGGCTAGAAAACAGGTGATTACACTTTCAATCAGTAATGTGCTCGAATGGGCTGCCTTTAAGATGCGCATGGTAACTGTTATTTGTAGAAAAATTTACCAATGGTAAGTAGTTTTTCCCATCTTTTCCAAAATTATGAACAGGCTCGATGATATCTTTGAGTGTTTGAATGGTTCTTTTCATTTGTCCATCAGTTCGGGATGATATGTGTACTAATGTCTAATTGATACCAAAGCACCTGCATTGATTGCCAAATCTGGATGTGAAACGAATGTCTCGATCGAGATGATGGATATCGGACTCCCATGCCGTGAGACTATTTCTTTATTTATAACCTTGTAAGGTTTTTCCATTACTTCGGTCTCTAGATAGGGATGAAATTGTGTGTTTGGTAAGGTGGTCGACAATGACCCAAATTGTGTCATGTTCGTTCGATGTTCTAGGTAGTTTTGTAACAAAGTCCATCGTTACTCTTTCCTATTTCCATATAGGAATCTATGGTTGTATCAGTAAGCCGGATGGCTTTTGACATTCTGCTTTAACTCTAGAACATGTCAAACACTTGCCAACATATTCAGCGATGATTGCTTTTATGTTAGGCCACTAATAGAGTTTCTTTAGATCCTGACACATTTTGTCCGAACTTGGGTGAATAGAATATTTTGATTTATGGGACTCATGCATGATCAAGTCTCTCAGATTACCAAAGAGTGGTAACCAGCTTCAATTCTTAATGCAAAGAGTTCCGTATTTCAAATGCTTTATCCATTCCTTAAAGGTTCTTAGCTTTGATGTTTTCTTCTTTGATTGCCTTAGCTTGGGCTTCAAGAATTTGCGATGGTAACTTTGGGTGAAAGGTCATAACTAAGAATCTAACTCGGAGTGGTTTTATTTGTTCCTTTCGGCTTAAGGCATCTGCCACAAAGTTTGCCTTTCCAGGGAGGTAATGTAATTACGCATCGTAATCTGCGAGTATTTCTAACAACGGCGGTTCTCATGTTCAATTCTTTCAGATCAAGGATATGCTGGAAGATTTTCTGATCAGTGAATCAGTAACTTTGTATCGTATACGATAATGGTCTCCAAGATTTTTAGAGCGAACATAAACTGCTCTATTCAAGATCATGAGTGGTGTGGTTTTCTTCATGAGGTTTGAGTTGTCGGGATGCATATGCAATAACCTTTTCCCTTTGATTGATAAGCTCCCAGTTCCTTGAAGTGCATTGATCACAGTTAAAAAAAAATAGTTGTTTCATTTGTATAATGTACGATTGGAGCTTCAAAAGCTTCTGTTTTGCAGTTGAAAAGCACCTCATGATCTTTTTTCTCCCCAGAATATATTCTTGTTTTTTGGTTAATTTAGTCAAAGATTTTGCATATCTTGAAAAATCTTTGATAAATCTCCAATAGTAGCCAGCGAGTCCTAAGAATTGACGTATTTCTGTAGGTGTAGTAGGAGATTCCTAATTCTTAACTGATTCAATCTTGGTGGGTCAACATGAAGTCCTTGGCTATCAATTACGTGCCCAAGAAATTGCACGACACTGATCTAAAAATCACATTTGGAGAACTTGGCATATAATTTCTCTTTTTGAGTTAATTCTAATATTATTTTTAGATGATTTCCGTGTTTTTCTTTGTTACAGAGTAGATGAGAATTCATCAATGGAAACATATCACATGTTTATCAAGTCATGGTTTGCAACCACGGTTCTAGATCTATGAAACAAGGCAAGCAGTTAGTTAAAACAAATGGCATTCACTTGAAATTATAGTGATCCGTATTGTTTCTGAAGCAGTCTTAGAAATACTCTTCATCCCATACTTAGGTGATGATAACTTGATCTTAAGTCGATTTCGAGTAAACACTCGACCTTGAGTGGTCGAATAAGTATAGATCCTGGGTAATGGGTAACCGATTCTTTCCAGTATGTTTATTCAACCCCGGTAATCGATACACATCTGAAAGAATAGTCTTTTTTTTAAAAATAAAGATAGGAGCTCCCCAGGGCGAAGTACTTGGTCAGATAAAACCTCGGTCTGCCAACTCTTATAGTTGGTTTGATAGTTCCTGCATTTCTGAAAGAGCTAATTTGTAAGGTGCACAGGCTACTGGTGCTACTCTTAGAATTAAGTCGATTTGGAATTCTACTTGACGAACTAGGGGTAGGCCAGGTAGATCTTCAGGAAAAACTTCTAGAAATTCCCTAACTACTTGTATGTCTTCTAGTTGTTTTTCGTCTAACCTTTTCTCCATTACTTAGGCTACGAAAACTTGACATCCCCTGGATATATACCTTTCAATTTTTATACAGGATATGAGGCTTAATTGGGTTTTACTTCGATCACCTCGGATGATCAAACTTTCACCGTCGATTGGGATGTGGACGACTTTCTCGTCACAGATAATTCTAGCATGATACTTGGATAACCAATGCATACCAATAACGACGTCAAAACTTCCGAGTTTAATTGGCATAAGATCAATCTCAAAAGGTTGGTTTAACAAAGTCAGCGTGCAACCCTGGATGACGGTGTTTGTGCCTATTAAGTTTCCATTGGCCATTTCGATGTCGTAAGTGGTATCTAATGTGATTAGCGGGATATTAAGCATAGAAGCAAGAGATATAGATACAAAGCTTTTATCTGCTGCTGAATCAAATAATACTCTAGCTTGATGTTGGTTTAGAAGGAACGTACCCGTGACTATGTTAGGATCTCGGTGAGCATTCTTATCCCTCAGCAAGTATGCTCTATTGTTGTTTGCCTTCGAGCACTGATTTCTGTAATGCCTTTTCTCTCCACAGGCATGACAATTTACTGGCACTGGTTGCAGATTACTTCTAGTGGCTGGTCCTTTGTTTCTGCAGTTCTTGGTCAGATCACCTATCTTGTTGCAGATCCGACACTTGATAGTGCAAGGTCCTGTGTGATGCAGGGTGCATCTTTGACACAAGGGACGGTTTACAGTATACCCATTGTTTTCAATTGGGATGGCAGTATATGACCTGAAGGTTTCCTGCCTTTTGTTCTGCTGTTGGCGGTAATCATTATTGCGGTTGCTATTGTTACTACGATAGTTGTTGTGGTTGGTGTTTCGACTATCATCAAACTTTTGTTTGTGATCATTAGTTCCTTGCATAGAATTATGTCTTGTTATCTGATCCATTAGCCTCTAGGCTATGTTAATGGCTTCCTTTAGAGTTTGAGGTTTAGAGGCAGTAACATTCCCTTCAATACTTCGAAGTAATCCCCTGATGTAAACTTCTATCATTTTCTTAGAATTTGGCACCATAGTGGGACATACGGTTGCCAATTCTTGGAATCTTCTCACATATGTCTTGAGATCATTTCCCTTCACAGTTAGATTGTAAAATTCATCTTCCATCTTCTTGATCTCAGTTTGGGGACAATACTTATTTGTTAAGAGCCTTTTCAATTCAGTCCAGGTGATCCTGTTGGCTTGTTCTATCCCAATAGGTTGGGCATATGCATTCCACCAGGACAAGGCATCATTGGTCAGAGTACCAGTAGCAAATGTTACTTTGTTTTCCTCGGCACAGTTGCTACGAGAAAACACTGATTCAGTCTGTTCGAACCAGCGAATGAGTCCAACTGCTCCTTCCATACCATTGAAGTAGAAAGGTTGACAGCTTATGAACTCTTTATAGTTTCCCCTTTTTGCTACAGGAGTTTCTCTTGGTCCGGTGCTCCCATTAGTATTGTCAGCATTTGCCATGTTTGCAGCTTGTGCTTCTAGAGCCGTGGCAATGCTATTAGCAACTAGTTTCCTGATGGCAGCCTGAGTCATGGCTGGTGCTGCAGATGTTGATGTCCTTTTGGGAGGCATTCTATCAACATAAAACAACACAAAATTAGAAGGATATCACAAGTCTTTCCTTAAAATGCTTAAAATGCAATGCTTATTTTTGAACTTTAAGCATTTTTAACAATAGTGATATTGAAATCATGGATACTTATTTGATATGAATTCTAACAAGCATCTGACTTATTAGATTTCTCGGAGACTAGTTCATTTTCTAGGGGTCACGGTATGATTCATAATGATGAAGACGAAGATATGAGAAATCGGAATATCGGATATGAAAACAACAAGGTATAATGGGATCATCATTTTATTATATCATAAACAACTTGCCTTTGTATTGTACCTAGTCAAAATTTGACAAGTGTTGTTATTTATACCACACACCCCGTGGCTAGGTTCTTAAAAGCTATAACTAACTAGAATCTAATCTAGTAGTCCGATGGTCCTTCCTTGTTGATTTTGAGTTCATAGATTGCATCCAGAAGACTTTCCTTGTCTGCTTGGTGACGATCTTGGATTTCTTCGATGATTTGTTCTAGATTAGCAATCCAGAAGAGACCCAGGGCAATCTTGTTTTTTTTGTCCCATTTGCTTCTTTTAAAGTTTAGCAATTTGAGTACGAGCCTCTTTAAGTTCAGTTTTCAGATTGTCAAAATCTTGTTGTATGATTACCCGATCTTTTCCGAGACCTTCTATGTTGTCTTATATGTGCTCAATGTGGTCGAGAGAGAGCTCATCCAGATGATTCATAATTTCCTCAATTTGCTCCTCGTGACGTTCCACACATGTCTTTCGAGAGCTTTCTCCCATCTCAAATTCTTAAGGTAGGGCAAAAGTAGAGGAGGATAATCGGTCACAGCCTTATTTCTTTGGTGACAATCATTCCTCAGTAAGAAAGAATTCTTGAGGAATAAACATTGGTGATAGCAATGTAAATGGAGGCACAATAGTTGGTGGTGGAATAGCATCATATGCATGCATGACCTTCATATAGGGATCATCATGAAAAAGTGAAAGAGGTGAAGCTATTGGAACTAAACCAAACGAGTTATTTGAAGAGCTAGAATAAGTTTTTCCTAGTGAAGCTGGGAAATAGTCCGGGGAAGCCGGAATATAGTCAGAAAAGTTAGAGGAAAAAGCATCCTCAATATTGGAAGTAGGGTGGTTGGGAGAAGACATCGTGCTATTAACAACCCAGCGGTAAATAACATAAGTTATTTATATAATAGTATAATAGTTATGTATCTTTACATACTATTCAGAAAATGCAGTGGCATCTCCACTATTCAAGAAGTGTAATGGCATCTCCATTATTCAAAAAATGTAGTGGCACGGAGGACATTGATGGAAAACATAGTTATAGTTAAGGTTTCAACCTTGTTCTCTATAACCTTGGCTCTTGATAACAATCTATAACACCTCCATTTTGACAAATATAGCAGCGAAAGCTAATCTGGGGAATTACTTCATAGTACAATAGTCATAATCATAGAAAATGACTCATAAAGAGACATTTTGGAAATTTTCGTTATCATTCATTTATTTATCAGAGTTTTTACAAACAGAGGTCTCAAAATCTACAGGAAAACATAAAGTTTGAATGATAACAGTTTAGCCATTTTCAAGTTCGTGCCATTCCGTGCCATAAGTTGCTTAATTGCCTGAGATAAACATGCTAAAAAGGTCAACATAATGGTTAAGTGAAATTCATAGGTTTATGATAAACAGTTTGAATACAAGTCATCAAAATTAGTGGGCTACGATGTTATACCCATAATGGTAATAATTGCATGCATGTACAATTATCATAAGAAAATAGTATTATTGCGTCTAAGCTCATGGCACCCAAACTGACTTGTGTATATATCAATAATGATATATATAATGATAATGGCCCCTAGTGTAGGTAATTGTCATATACCTATAAGTTTCAAATATAGTGCGTTTGGTTACCTATCCGGCTAACACAAACGAGATTCGTCAATCCCAATAGTACTATCCACAATATTCGCGTTCACTTAACAAGTACATTCGGTTACAAGTGATTAATGGTCCATGATGGTGGGGGTATTTTGGCATAAAGGGACTTAGACTCTGGCAATAATATATCCAGGAAAGCATGCAGTTGGAAAAACACTTGTATTCATAGTTTATAGCATGTATCCCCCTCACGGGTTTATGAAATAAGAGATTTAAAAGTGAGGCTATGAACTCACCTTAACAGGGAAATCTGATTGATGGCAAAATTATATCAATGAAATGCGTCCGTATGGTAGTACGATGTTATCTACCCGGGCAGGAAAATTCAGTATAATTGAAATTAAAACGGCTTCAACGCGTAACCTGAGGTAATATGTCAAGTCTTAGTTTGATTGTTTATATTTCAAAACTTCATAAAGTTTTAATGTAATATTATTTTGATTGAATAATTATGGGAATATTGCATCACTGTTCGGGCTATCATAATTTCGAGGCCATGTAGTATTGTTTGAGGAGTCAGGGCACTTTAAATCGTAAACCCAGCAACCTTGTCAAAACAAATACCCAAATGGAACCCCTCACATGAAATTCTCTAGTAACGTGATACGTTTAAGTTTCTTCAAAAGCTAGTCGATGATAAATTACGTTAAATATATAACGTAATTATTTCATAATGCGCCGATCGATGATTAATAACGATAAATGTATCGGGTTTTAATAAAATCAAGTTTTATAATATTAATATATATTTTTATAATTTATATAAAGATATTATATTTCATATTTTTAAGTTTGCAAAAATGACAATATATACCCTTGATTTATAAACTTTTACAAGTTTAGTCGTTTATATAATAAGTATATATATATATTAAACCTTTAACTTTAAAACTTGGCAAGATAGGTCCTTATAGTTATAACTTTAGAAAAATGACATTTTTAGCCCCTCTAGTTATAATTTCCAAATAGTTACAATATATACCCCTTGCATGGAAACGATTTACAAATCAAGTCCAAAAACCATAATAATGATATTTTTGAAATCCAAAAGAGTTTTGCAGCTTATGGCTTATTAGAATAATCAAAAATAAGATGTTCTAATGTAACAAAAGTTTAGAAAAAGGATTCATTAGCTAGAAAATCAAAACGGGTCATTTTTAGGGTTTTAATGATTCAAGGTTTAAACAAGAGTTAAAACATGATATAACAAGGCTAATAAAAGTTCTAAAATAGATCATGAGCTCATGGAACAAGGTCAGGACTTAAAAACTTAAAAACGGGCCGAATTGAGGGTTTTTGGTTCGTACGCCTAGAAATGGCTTCAAGAGCTTCCTTCTCTTGATTCATGGCTTTAAAGGGATGAGTTCTTTCTTCCTTGATCTTGTTTAAGACTCCATTTGTATGTTTGATAAATTTTAAGTTGTGTTTAAATGGGGTGGGAGTTTCAGCTATTTATAGGGTCGAATGACCCTTAGTGCCCAAGTTAGCTTAGTGTAGGGATCAAGGAGTTGTAGAGTGGTGACTTAGGAATGCTAGGTGATGAGTATTCAAGGCTAGAAAAATAGCCAAGAGAGGTGGGGGGTTGTGGTTTAGCCGCAACATAGAAAAGGGAGGACAAGGAGTAACTTGGGGTCAAGTGGACTAAGTGCTGACAAGGTGGCGATAGAGGTGCTTGTGGTGACTCATAGATGTGCTTGAGGTGCTTAGCTTAAAAATGGTTTAGAAATGAATAAAAGGGTGTCGGGTTTGGTTTTAGGGTTCAGATTAGGGTTTCTGGTTTTTAAACGTGTACATTGAAGTGAAACGAAGGGAAACATGGTTTAAATGTCATGCATAGTGAGCTTGTATCTTGTGTTTAAGTGGTGGTACAAAATCCTTAAGAAAAATGGAGGGAAAATGACTATTTTGAATTCGTGCTACAAAATCCTTAGACTTCAAAAGCTTATCAGTCAACTAGAAGTTCATGGAGAATCCATCTCACAAGAAGATGTCAATCTGAAGTTTTTGAGAAGCCTACCTTCAGAATGGAAGACTCATATATTAATTTGGAGAAACAAGCCTGATTTGGAGACATTAAGCCTGGATGATCTCTTCAATAATCTAAAGATCTATGAAGCTGAGGTTAAGGGATCATCAAGTTCAAGCCTTAATACACAAAACATAGCTTTTGTGTCTTCCAATGGAACTGGCACCGCTAAAGAGTCAGTTAATGCTGCTCATGGTATTAATGCTGGTAGTACTTAGGATCTTGGATCCATTCTTCCAAACATAAATAGTTTGAGTGATGCTCTGATCTACTCTTTCTTTACAAATCAGTCTAACATTCCATAGTTAGACAATGAAGATTTGAAGCAAATTGATCAAGATGACTTGGAAGGAATGGATCTTCAGTGGCAAATGGCTATGCTCACCATGAGGGCAAGAAGATACCTCAACAAGACTGGAAGGAATCTGAGTCTTAATGCAGGTGACATTATTGGCTTTGACAAATCAAAGGTAGAATGCTACAACTGCCATAGGAAAGGTCAATTTGCAAGGGAATGCAGGGCTCCCAGGAATCAAGATAACATGAACAGAGATCCTGTAAGGAGGACATTACTAGTGGAGATAGCTACATCTAAAGCTTTAGTGTCTTAGGTTGATGGACTGGGCTATGACTGCAGTGATCAGGCAGAAGAATTACCAAAAAACTTTGCTTTAATGGCCTACTCATCCTCAGGATTATCTAGCTTCAAAAGTTCAGATAGAGGTAACAACTTGAACACAAGAATGTTTAAAAACCTATAAAACCCTAAAAGAACACTATGATAAGCTGGTTAATGATTATATAAAGTCTCAATTAGCTATGGCATCTTATCAGTATGCTCTTGAGTCAGTAGAGGAAAGAATAGAAGTTCATAAAAAGAATGAGACATTTTATAAGGAGAATATAAAGAGTTTAAATATAGATGTTAAGCTAAGAGACAATGTGTTAGCACAATTTAGACAAAGATTTGAATTAGCAGAAAAAGAAATAGATGAGTTAAAACGTAAATTAGAAAATTTTCAAAACTCATTAAAGAATTTAAATAATCTGCTAGATAGTCAAGTCAGTGCTAATAACAAGACATGTTTAAGGTATGATAATTAAGTAGGTGACAAAAACCAATGTCTTGATGAAAAGGTTAGTCAGGTTGCTGAAAAGACTAAATCAGGTGAAAGATATCATGCTGCTCCCCCTCTATTAACTGGGAACTTCATGCCTCCTAAACCTGAATTAGTTCTTGATGAGTCTAATGTGTCTGCAACTAGTGTGCCTATAGTTGAACCTAAAGTAGAGACTAGAAAAGAAAAGCCTGTTAGGACAGAGAATAGTCCCCCAATTATTAAGGATTGGGAATCAGACAGTGAAGAAGAGAATGAACCTAAGCCTAAAGTAGTAAGGAAAGCATGTGAGTCAAAAACTGAAGAAAAAGAAAATGTGTCTAAAAATGCTAGGCCTAACTATGCAAAGATTGAATTTGTAAGACCTAAGTCAACTAGGAAAGCTAGTCAAGATACAAAGGCTAGGGGTAATCAGAGGAACTGGAACAATATGGTGTCACAAAGATTAGGAAGTGACTATGTGATGCTTAGAAAAGCTTGTTATGAATGTGGAAGTTTTGACCATTTGATAAGAAATTGTGATAAGAAGAAAATGGTTCAAAATCCAGCATGGAACAATAACAAAAGAGTGAATCATGAGAATAAAGCAATAATGACTCACTCAAATCCAAAAGGAAATATTGTTCCAAAAGCAGTATTAACTAGATCAGGCCCAGTATTAGTTAATGCTGCTAAGCAAAATCTTTCCAAAGCAGCAGTATTAGTTAATACTGCCAAACCTATTAATACTGCTGACATAAGACCCAAAGTGAATGCTGCAAATAAAATGCCAAATACTTTTAAAAAGGCACATTCATATGTTAAAACACCCTTTTATAAAACAACAACCAAGAAAAACAGTTATTATACTCATAGAGTTAATACTGTTAGGGGATCAAGGGTTAATACTGCTAGGCATACAGTTAAGACTGCTAGGCCAATAATAGCAGTTAATGCTACTAGGTCAAGAGTAGCAGTTAAGACTGCTAGGCCAAAAGCTATACTAAGGGCTGTTAGGGGTAACTTGGGCAATGTTGTAAAGGCCTCAGCATATTAGGTTTGGAGACCTAAACAAAAAGTAATAGACCATGTCTCTAAGAACAATAGTACATCAATGACCTACAAAGAGTTTAATTATATTGATGCACAGGGCAAGGCCAAGTCAGTAATGGCTTGGGTCCCTAAAAGAAATTAATCTTTTTACCACATGTGTAGAGCAATCCAGAACAAGAACTGAAAGAAAGAGGAATATTTGATAGTGGTTGCTCTAGGCACATGACAAGGAACAAGTCCTATCTCACTGATTTTGAAGACATAGATGGAGGATTTATTGCCTTTGGTGGTAACTCAAGTGGTGGTAAGATTTCAGGAAAAGGTAAAATAAAAACTGGTAACTTAGACTTTGATGATGTGTATTTTGTCAAAGAGCTCAAGTTTAATCTCTTAAGTGTCTTACAAATGTGTGACAAGAAGAATAGTGTTCTTTTCACTAACACTGAATGTTTTGTCTTATCTTCAGACTTTAAGCTAGCTGATGAAAATCATGTCTTGCTTAAAGTTCCAAGAAGGGATAATATGTACAGTGTTGACTTAAAGAACATTGTTCCCAAAAGATGTCTAACTTGTCTTTATGCAAAAGCCACATCAGATGAGGCTAATCTTTAGCATAGAAGGCTAGGACATGTAAATTTCAAAACTATAAATAAATTGGTTAAGGGAAACCATGTAAGAGGTTTACCTTCAAATTTTTTTGAAATTAATCAGACCTGTGTTGCTTGTCAAAAGGGAAAGCAACACAGAGCTTCTTGTAAGGCTAAAGTAGTTAGTTCCATCTGCGAGCCTTTACAAATGTTGCATATGGATTTGTTTGGTCCAACATTTGTAAAGAGCTTGATGAAAAAGACTTATTGGCTAGTTGTCACTAATGACTTTAGTAGGTTTACTTGGGTTTTCTTTTTAGCAACTAAGGATAAAACAGCTGGTATCCTTTAGTCATTTATAACTGGTATAGAAAACTTAATAGACCTTAAGGTTAAAATAATCAGAAGTGACAATAACACAGAGTTCAAAAATAGGATCATGAATGAGTTCTGTGAGATGAAAGGTATTATGAGGGAATATAGTGTTGCCAGGACTCTACAGCAAAATGGTGTTGCTGAAAGGAAGAATAAGACTCTAATTAAGGCAGCTAGGACCATGCTAACAGATTCTAAATTACCAACAACCTTTTGGGCTGAAGCAGTTAATACTGCTTGTTATGTCCAAAATAGGGTGTTAGTTGTAAAGCCTCATAACAAGACCCCTTATGAGCTATTTCTTGGTAGAAAACCAGCACTAGGCTTTATGAGACCATTTGGGTGTCCTGTTACCATCCTAAATACCTTAGATAATCTAGGCAAATTCGATGGCAAGGTAGATGAAGGGTTCTTTGTAGGATACTCTACCAATAGCAAAGTATTTAGGGTATTCAACAGCAGAATTATGATTGTAGAAGAGAACCTACATGTTAGATTTAATGAGAATACACCAAACATGGTAGGAAGTGGACCCAATTGGCTATTTGATATAGATGCTCTAACAAAGACTATGAATTATCAGCCAGTTTTTGCAGGGAACCAAACTAATGGTATTACAGGTACAATAGCATATCAAGATGCATGTAAAGCAAGAATAGAGAAAGTGCCTGAAAAAGAGTATATCCTACTACCATTATGGGCTGCAGATCCACAAGTCTCTTCTCAACCAAAGATCTTCCTTGATGATGGACTTAAACTAGCTGAAGATGGAGAAAAGGAGGATGATAATGCAAGAGGTGATCAAGAAGAGGAGGAAGTAGTTAACAGCATTAACACACTTAATGATGCTAATTCAAGGGAAGTTAATGCTGCTGGAGAAAATGCAGACTTGGAACTTCCACATGATCCTGATATGCCTGAATTGGAAGAGATTGTTTATTCTAAAGATGAAGATGATGTTGGTGTAGAGGCTGACATAACAAACTTGGATTCTAATATCCCTGTTAGTCCTATTCCAACAACCAGGATACACAAGGATCATCCTCTTGATCAAATAATTAGAGATGTGCACTTAGTAACACAGACGAGGAGAATGTCTAAGAATTTAGATGAACATGGACTTGTTGCCAAGATACAGGAAGGAATCAAACATAAGGACTTCCAAAATTGTCTTTTTACTTGTTTTCTCTCTCAAATAGAACCTAAGAAGGTGATCCAAGCTTTGGCTGATCTAAACTGGATAGAAGCAATGCAAGAGGAGCTTCTACAAGTTCAACTTCAAAAGGTTTAGACCTTAGTGGATCTACCCAATGGCAAGAGGGCAATTGGAACAAAGTGGGTCTACAAAAATAAGAAAGATGAGAGAGGGATTATAGTGAGAAACAAGGCAAGATCGGTTGCACAAGGTCACACTCAGGAAGAGGGCATAGATTATAATGAAATGTTTGCTCCTGTTGCTAAGATTGAAGCAATAAGGCTGTTTTTGGCATATGCTTCATTTATGGACTTTACTGTATATCAAATGGATGTCAAGAGTGCCTTCCTGTATGGTACAATAGAAGATGAGGTATATGTCTACCAACCTCTAGGGTTTGAAGACCCACAGTTCCCTGACAAGGTTTATAAGGTAGAAAAAGCTCTCTATGGTCTTCATCAAGCTCCTAAAGCATGGTATGAGACTTTATCTACTTATTTACTAGATAATAGATACAAGAGAGGGACCATAGACAAGACATTGTTCATAAAGAAAGACAAACATGATATCCTCCTAGTTCAAGTGTATGTGGATGATATCAACTTTGGATCTACAAAGAAGTCTTGGTGTACTGAGTTTGAGAGAATGATGCATAAAAGATTCCAAATGAGTTCTATGGGTGAGCTCACTTTCTTTCTTGGTCTATAAGTGAAGCAAAAAAAGTGATGGAATCTTCATCAGCCAGGACAAGTATGTGGCTAAAATCCTGAAGAAGTTTGATTTTTCATCAGTCAAGACAGCAAGCACTCCAATGGAGCCTAATAAAGCATTAGTCAATGATTCGGAAGCAGAGGATGTAGATGTTCATTTGTACAGATCAATGATTGGTTCATTGATGTATTTAACTGCTTCTAGACCAGACATCATGTTTGATGTATGTGCTTGTGCAAGGTTCTAAGTAACTCCAAAAATCTCACATCTTCATGCAGTGAAGAGGATCTTTAGGTACTTGAAAGGTCAGCCTAAATTGGGCCTTTGGTATCCTAAAATTCACCATTTGACTTGGAAGCCTATTCAGATAGTGATTATACTGGAGCTAGTCTTGATAGGAAATCCACAACTGGAGGTTGTCAATTCCTAGGCGAGAGGTTAATTTCATGGCAATGTAAAAAGCAAACCATAGTTGCAAACTCAACTACTGAGGCAAAGTATGTTGCTGCTGCAAATTATTATGGGCAAGTATTGTGGATCCAAAATCAAATGCTGGATAATGTGTTTAATTTCATGAAGACAAAGATTTACATTGATAATGAAAGCACTATTTGTATTGTCAAGAATCCAGTGTTTCACTCTAAAACCAAGCACATTGAAATAAGACATCACTTCATCAGAGATTCATATGAGAAGAGGCTCATTGAAGTACTAAAGATTCATACAGATCACAATGTAGCTGATCTTCTCACAAAGGGATTTGATGTTAGCAGGTTTAACTTCTTAATTTCTAGCATCGGTATGCTTAATCCTTGAAAGTGAAGAAAGAATTAAAGAGAGGCAAATATAAGGGATGATTAACCTCTAAAGTATGGTTTAAGGGGAGGTTAAGTGTATAGAAGTGCAGCTATTTATGCTAAGAGTGGAAGGGAACAACAGTTATTGATGAACTCAAAGTTAATGCTGTCAGCCAAGAGTTAGTGCTGTCAGGCAAAATCTTACTGCTGTCAGGCAAAAGTTAGTGCTATTAGACTAACTTACTACTGCCAATCACTTAATGCTGTTTCAAGTAGATTTGAATGAAGGGTTAGGAAAACCCACTGATTCCCAACACACATTCATATCTAATTCAACTCTTAAATTAAGAACAAATCACCATTTCATTAATTCAACCAAAAAGACTCAAACACACCTAGGAAGCCTTATAAGGTCACTAAGATTCCTCAATCTAGTGAGCCTATTAACCTTGTTGTATTTGAGGCTGTCTATGAGGAGATGTATGACAGTGTGAAAAGGGTTGTAACTACTGCTACTAGCTTTGAAGCAGAGCAGGACAGTTGTAACATCCATAGGACCCAATCCACGGCAATACCTAATGATTCTTTTTCTTAGGAAATTAGTTCAGGTGGTAGACCTAAGTGCCAAGAAGCCATGGGGGACATACATGCTCAAACTAGGTTTGAGAGTTTGTCTAAGTCCTATGATTCACCACTCTGAAAAGTTAACACATTTCGAAGTGATGAGGACAGTATTGAACTACAAGGAATTGATGGATATGTACAAAATTGTCTAAAAATGTGTGATTATGTGAGCAAAAGAAAAGAGAGATATGGTGAGTTTAAAAAATAGAAAGAGAGCTGTGTGACAAAAACAGAAATGAGTGTATTGGTGAGTAAAATAAATCAGAGAAGTGGTGAGTACAAAAACCGAAAGAGAGAATAGAGTGTTATGTGTGCAAAGAGAATTTATTTTGATGATGGTAAAGCTTATTGGAATAGAATTGAAGTTTTTAATGCTGTTGCAAGTTAATGCTGATAAGTAAAGACTTAATGCTGTCAATGCTGTTAGGCATAACTTAATGCTGATGAAAGTTAATGTTGTTAGGCATACACTTACAACTGTTAGTGAAAGTTAATGCTGTTAGCCTTAACTTACTACTGTCGGGTTAATGCTGTTTAGGGTTTATATACATCATTCAATTGAGGATTTCATTCATATTTTCAATCAATTTCATACATTCATATACTCCCTAAATCAAAACCCTAACTCAATTTCATCTTTTATCATAAAACCCATCATAATGTCTACTCTAAAGTTTGCCGAAGCACACAACATGGTGGCATTTTTGAAAAAACCCACAGAATTAAAGGGATTTGAGCAGATTATTGATTTCTTGAATGCAAGCTGCATTCATTATACTTTTACTGTTAACCCCATAGTGTATGTGTCGTGTATTACTCAATTTTGGACAACAGCTAAGGTTAAGAAGGTAAATGGGGTGACAGGGATCCAAGCCCTTGTTGATGGAAAACAGATAGTGGTGTCTGAAGCTACTATAAGGAGGTTGTTGAATTTCAATGATGAAGGTGGGATGGATTGTTTGCCAAATGCAACAATATTTGAAGAGATTGCAATAATGGGATATGAGAAGCTGACTCAAAAGCTGACCTTTTACAAAGCATTTTTCAGTCCCCAATGGAAGTTCTTGATACATACATTTTTGCAGTGCCTTAGTGCAAAGACAACCACATGGAATGAGTTTAGTTTCATTGCTGCATCAGCTATTATTTGTCTGTCTACCAACCAGCAATTCAACTTCTCAAAATTTATTCTGGAAGGTATGATTCGAAATCTTGATACTAAAGCTGCTAAGTTCTTAATGTATCCTAGATTTGTATAGCTTTTTGTAAATCAGTTGGAGGGGTTACCTGTGCATCATAGAATATATAAGGTCCCCTGCTATACTAAAAAGATCTTTGCCAATATGAAGAGAAAGAATAATGATTTTTCTGGCAATATCACACCATTGTTTCCTACAATGGTTGTGCAAACAACAACATCATCACCACCAACAACTACATCAACAACACCACCACCAATATCAACAGAACCTACACCTACAACAATACCAACAACAATAGAACCTACAATAACAACAACACCACCACCACCAACAATAACAACTACAACATCAATACCACAAGCATCAATCCCAACCATCCCAACCACATCAACTCAACCATCCCAACCAAGAAAACAAAGGATCAGGAGAAGAAGGGACAGTGAGGTTACCCAACCCAGTGGACCTAATGTGGTTGAAGATAACATTGTACCTAATGAGTTTAATGATCTACCTAGTGGAGAGGATAGACTGCAACTTAATGAATTGATGAATCTATGTACCACCTTACAAGCTAAAGTTCTGGAATTAGAAAAGACAAAGGCTTCCCAGCAGTTGAAGATTGAAAGTTTGGATAGAAGGGTGAAAAAGTTAGAGAAGGACAAGAAGAAGAGAACTCATAAGCTCAAGAGGCTATATAAGGTAGGTCTATCTGCAAGAATTATATCCTCTGATGAAGAAGAACCTGCTTTGGAAGTTTAAGAGGATGAATTCAAACAGGGGAGGAGGATAGCTGATATTGATGAAGATGCAAAGGTTTTATTGGTTGATGAGGTTCAGGGGAGAATAGATGAAGGGGATGAAATGATGTTTGATGATGATAAAGACTTATCTGGTGAAGAGGTTGTGGTAGAGAAGGTTGCTGAGAAGGTTGCAGAAGTTTCTTTAAATGATGATGAGATTACACTTGCTTAGACTTTGCAAAAACTAAAGAATACTCCAAAAGCAAAAGGAGTTGCACCCAAGGCAAGAAGTATTTCTATTAGTGAGCCAAGTGAATCACATAGAGCTGATATTCCTAAGAAGAATCTTGATAAAGGTAAGGGTAAGATGGTTGAGCCTGAAAAGCCCTTGAAAAGGAAGGATCAGATTCTTCTAGATGAAGCTGAGAAAGAAGCTAAGTTAGTAGAGGATTGGGATAATGTGAAAGCTAAGATGGATACTGACAATGAGCTTGCTTCTAAACTACAAGCAGAGGAACAAGAAGAACTTACAATAGAAGAGAAAACAAAACAATTTTTAGAGCTTATAGAGAATAGAAGGAAACATTTTACAGCAAAGAGGGTAGAGGAAAAGAGGAGTAAACCTCCAACTAAAGCTCAAAAGAGAAAAATCATGTCTACTTATTTAAAGAATATCGATGGTTGGAAGCTACATCAGTTAAAAGGCAAGAGTTATGATGAAGTTGAAAAGCTTTTTGGCCAAGCCATGGCAAGAATTAATAACTTTGTAGGTATGGATTCAGCAAAGGAGGCTAAGAAGTTGGAAGGTACCCCCTAAAAGAGCTAGTGATGAGATTGAAAGAAAAGCAAGGAAGAAACAAAATATGGATGATGAGGAAATAGCTAAGCTACAAGCTTTGATTGAAATTACTTCTGATGAAGAGGAAGTACCAATGAATGTTATTCCATTGGCCACAAAACCCCCTGATATTGTTGATTATGGCATTTATAAAGAATGAAGAATTAGATTTTATAAAATCACAAGGGCAGATGGGTTGGATACAATATTTAGAGTTTTTAGTGTGTTGCTTCATAGCTTTGATAGAGAAGATTTAGAAACACTTTGGTAGCTAGTGAAGGCAAGACATGGAGATACAAGGCCAAATGAGGGGTATGAGAGAGTACTTTAAGGTGATTTAAAGACTATGTTTGAACCACATGTTGGAGACCTGATATGGAGTGAACTGAGACAGGGCACAGTGTTGACTTGGAAGTTATTTAGTTCATGTGGAGTGCACCTAGTTAGATTTTCAAATGTTCAAGTCCACATGTTGGTAGAAAGGAAGTACCCATTGAAAAAACCTACTCTTACAGATATGCTAAACAAGAAGCTACAAGTAGATCATTATAATGAGATAGCATATCAGCTCCTCAAGCTCATCACAAGGCAGCTAAATGAATGAAGGGTTTGAATACATCCTCTTGGTGTTGATCAATCTTTGAACGAAGAAACTTGAGAATTTTGAAAAAGAATTATCAAGTTTAGGGGAGGATTGTTGGGATTCAAAGACTTCAAGATGCTGATAAAGATTAATGCTGCTCAAGCTCAAGACAAAAGTTACTACTGACCAAGCTTAAGGATTACTACTGTCAAGGTTAGAATTACTGCTTCTAAGCCAAACTTAGTGCTGCTAGTAATTTTAATGAATTATATGCTAAGTAGTTAATTCTGCTACTGTCAGTATAACTTAGTACTGTTGTTACAACTGTCTATGTAACTTAGTACAGTCAAAGTAACTTAGTGCTGCTAGAGTAAGTTAGTACTGCTGATGAATATTGAAAATATTCTAAGTAGTTATTGCTACTTGTACACAGTTTATGCTGCTGGTGTATAAGTTAATGTTGCTAGTTCAGAGCTAATACTATTGGAGAAAGTTACAACTGTTAATAAGTTACTGCTGCTGGATGGATGAAGAATGATTGAAGTTAATGTTGTTGAAGAATTTACAGCTGTTTATTAGATTTGTATGAGTTCTAATAGGAAAAGATAATGAATATCTTTTTGTATGGTAAATTTGTAATTGTAGTTTGACCATGACTCCTTGTGTCTATAAAAGGGGGTCATAGGGCATAGAGAATTGTACGCATTCATAGATTACAATTCTTAGAGCTTCAAAGTTTTGTAAACCCTAACACTTATTCAGAGTGTTCGTATTTATATATTGAGGCTGATAGTTTTGATTGAATCTGTTTTGTGATCATATTACTGTTACATTAATTACTATTAATTGTTTGATTATTCTTCTTAATATCAATACTAGATTCCGCATAGTATTGATATTCAAATCAAGGTTTCTGTCATAATAGATTTGGATCTATCCAAACCTATTAACCTTTGAACAAGCTAAAGGAAGACAAGATCAGTTTAGGACCAACAGTACATCTTACGGCGTAACTCCAGCGAGTTGATTACGACGTAACTCTTCTTTGATAATGCTCTCTTTATAATTCTTCATAACTAAGGCGTAACTAAAGCAGGCATGTTACGTCGTAATTATTCTTGAATGCCGACTTCATGTATTTTTTTCATTTATGGCCCTTTTCCGCATCAATCGTGTTCTAATGCCTTAATTACCTAAATCTGTATGAATGAATTAAGTACCAGTTTCATATAAAAATAATATAAAAAGGCAATAAACACGGGAATTTGATATAGAAAAGTATTAACTATTTGATGTCACCAAATATCCCTCCAACTTGAATTTTACTTTCCCTCAAGTTGACATTTCAAATCATTTCTAAAAAGATATCTCCCAAGTTATCTCGGAAGATAGGAATTTAAAAATCACCTAAGCTAGAACATTATAAACCGAGCATCTCACGAAAAGGGAAATGAAGTCACACTCATACTCTCACTAATCTATGTGTTCATTTTTGGGTGATCACTCAATTGCTCAGTCATGATGAGTATTCTATTATAGTCTTGGCAATGATACTAATCTTTACCACTAGAGTCTAGATGCAACTATTCTAAAAGGCAAATGAGTTGACACAACGTAAAGGCTTACGAGGAGAATCATTCTTATAATGTAATCTTTACCAATATCAATACTTCAGAAAAAGCGACAAAACCACAAATGCTCGCTCAAATCCATGAATGAGACACCTGTGATTGCTCAAATCCTTAACTCGAGTAAGCTAACCACCCATTAGCTTTTGGGAACGACTTCGGATTTACCAATCCTACACTACACACACGATCGAGTTCTCTGCCTGTTAGTGCATTTTAGACCATAGGTAGTCGAGTTTTTAAATTTAAAACTTGATAATTAATTTAAATAAAATATGCGTCACTTTCTTAAACACGTTTTACATATCATACGTAAACACTATGCGACCCGGAAAAACAGTACCCACCGCATAAGAAAAAAATGAAAGTTATTGAAACCAATGCAAATAAAAATCTTAAGTTTGACAAAATGAATAATATGAAGATTACAAAGTCATCATTTGAGTTTTCTCCCATTCTCCCATGTAGGGGTGAGCATACCGGACTGGACTGGACCGGACCGATCGGACCGGACCAAACGTATTTCGGTCCGGTCCTCGGTCCGGGGTTTTTGTTACTTTCGGTCTCGGTCCGGTCCGGTTCGGTCCGGCTCGATCCGACCAAAAACCCGATGATTATGCCATGTAGGATCGGACCGGACCGAAGACCGACCCGGACCGGACCGTACCATTTCGGTCCGGTCCTCGGTCCGGCATTTTGGACCAACTCGGTCCTCGGTCCGGTCCGATCTTAGCTGGTCCGGTCCGATCCTTAGACCGTGCTCACCCTTACTCCCATGTATTGGAAGTTTAGACATTTTTCATCTACGAACAATTTATCAATTTTATTACACATACTTTATTTTACTTGAATTATACCCGGAAAACAGTACCCCACCGCATAAGAAAAAAAATAAAAGTTATTGAAACCGATGCAAATAAAAATCTTAAGTTTGACAAAATGAATAATATGAAGATTGAAAAGTCAATCATTTGAGTATTCTCCCATGTATTGGAAGTTTAGACATTTTTTATTTTTCATCTACGAACAATTTATCAATTTTTATTACACATACTTTATTTTACTTGAATTATATTATGAATTATAAAAATTTATATTTTATTAATATCTTTCCAAATTGCATTATATATTAAAATAATTTATTATTAAAATTACTTATATTTTTCTTTAATCATGTTCATATACTACGAGGTTTTGATACCCGCGCTTCGCTGCGGCGCGTTTTTCATAAAGTGTTTTTTGTTATAGAGGTTTCTTGTCGTTCGATTATAAATTTACATGTATCCATTACTAATCAAGTAGTTTGTCGCTTAAGTTGTCGATGGTTCCAATAATAAAAGCCGCATATAAGCTTTACTAAACTGATATTGCAACTTAAAGTATGTAACACTTAAAATCATATTATTCATTTTAAACATATACAAAATACTTGATATTACAAATGTAAACAACAAAAGAACATTCAAAATCATATTTAATCAATGATTCAGGAGTCTTTTTGTCTTGATTATTTGTAAATAACATCAGGGTCTTTTGTGTCTAGCCGGTCGATGCAACTTAGATTTCCTTCCAAGGTTCGACCCAATCTGTTTGACCCGCTCATTGCAAATATGTTGTTGCATCATGTCTAGTGGCCTAGTGGGCCTATAGTGAATATCCGCGGGTTTGTGACAGTTAAGGCATTAAAACTATCGTGTTCCAAGGCATCAAACGTGTTAAGCACAATAGCTGAGCCTCTAGGAATAGCCGTTGTTTCCCTTATCATATAGTTCAGCATGGTGTGGTGTCATCTACGTCTCTAGATTGAATGAAACTTGGGAAGTCCCTTAATCAAATGTTTTTCATACCAGGATTCCAGTCCAATATTGTTTCATATGGTAATTAAGTTTCATCTGTGGAACTCAAATAGAAAACTTCATATTCGATGTATCTATATGACGTAAGATCGTATTTTTTTAATAAATTCTATTTTATACTCGCAATGTAATTTACACTTAACCTATGCTATGACCATGCATGTTCAACGTTGATGACAAAAATTGTTATACTACCTGTACGATAGCGACGTGAAGAAGGGTGCCACGCAAGCCAGCTACTTCAATGGGAAAAATCCACTGTACACCAAATCAACTGCATATAATGGTGCATGACCATAATCTGTTTTAACTTCCTTCATAGCGCTGCTTTCTTCCCCATCAACAATAAAGGCGCCTACACGTCTGTTCGGTACAATCACCCAAGCCAATGTTAAAAGCCGATGACGGTTAAACATTGTTAAATCAGCAGGTCGATATAGAAGCCAAACATAGAGATATTCAATCACATAACCACACCGCGACAGTAAAACAATTCAAAGACTCGTTGTTTATCTTCTCTATGCCATGTCACATCCGGTCAAGAGGCTTGGGTGGTCCGAAAAAGGGAGCTGCATCTCTTCCTCCAGTTGGCAAGATTGATCGTGAATGTTTGCATTTGAGTTGAGCCAATGGTTGAATACCTTTTCAGAGTTATAGTTGTTTCTGGAGTGACTAGAATGATGAGATCCTGCTTTTATAGTTGTACACCAAAGTATTATCAGCCACTGTCAGCACCAAGGATCTGTAAAATAAGAATCGAGA
>BQNB010070661.1:0-33051 GCA_026074375.1 Tanacetum coccineum
TGCAGATTTCTAGAACACTACAAGACTCGGGCACGGGCCTAAAGATGAAATGCACATGTTCTTACGACCTCATTCATCTGAACCAAAGATGAATAACATGATGGGTCATGACCATGTTGAAAGTGACATCAGACGGCCTAATGGGTAGAGCTTCTTTAATGCACTTACAGAAGGAATCGACCGTAAGCCCGATGGTGGTCAGAGTTTGAAACATCGGTAACATAACAATGAACATTTGTGAAGTCAAAATCTTGCTTTGCGCCTTATTCATCACAAGGTGGTCTTTTTATCACTTGACAATCTTTGGCTTACTGGCACATATAACAATGACCTGACTAAAACTGTTGTCACGTCTCTTTCACTATTGTAAGGCGTTTTTAGATTTTTGGATAATAATAATAAGCTAAATATGTAGAAATACTTATTGATAGAAATAATGCCTAAAAACGTTATTAATATTTTTCGATCTCACTACGTTTTGATAATCACAAAATGTAAAAACGCTTAATGTAAAATTAAACCTAAACAAGTAATTAGTGGTAAATTTTCATTTAGAAAATTTAATCACTTAAATATATGAATAAATAAATGCTTAATGCATTTTATGATCAAAGAATTTTTATTCAACCTCATATAAAATGTTACAAACATTTTTATAACTTTTACAAAACATTTTCTACATTTAAAAGAAATGTTTTATTCAAAATAAATATTTTGAATTCAAATTTTCTACCCAAAAACGGCTAGAAATGTTCCAGAAAACACCTCCCCTGAAAAAAAAGGGAGCGTCTGAGCCTGGGCGGCCCCCTTAGTGATAAGGGGCCGGCCATAGAGCTAAAGGGGCCGGCCAGACAAAAACGCTCCCCAGCTTGCCTATAAATACTAGATTGTTCCCTACTGATCTTCTCACCTTTTGCACTCATTCTTTTCCAGTCTAAAATCAGTCCACACACCATCTACAATCCTTTGATCATTTAATCATAAAGCTTTGTTTCTAAGTGATTCAATCTCAATTCCTTAAGTGAAAGAGAAAAATACTTCTTATCATCAAGTTAAGAAGTATTGTAGTTTTGTTTTTGTTATTGTGAAGGTGTAGTATATCTTGTAAATCATTTGTGTATATTGTGAAGGTGTGTATTGTAGTTGTGTGTAATAGGTAGATTGTGGTGATCATTGTAAGTATAGTTAGATCGTGGTGATCTTAGTAAGTAGTGTTAGATTGGTGTGATTGTAGTAGTGTCTAGGTGAAGTAAAGTTGTGAAGCGTAGTGAAGTTGTGAAGCGTAGTGAAGTTGTGAAGTGAAGTGAAGTAGTGAAGTGAAGAGAAGTTGTGAAGTGAAGTGAAGTAGTGAATTGTTGTGAAGTAGTGCGGTTAGTATTTTAGTCCTCAAAATACAAAAGTTGTGTAGATTGGTTCTAGCTCGGATTAGAACTCGACATTTAGCTTAGTGTCGGAAATCGATGTAAGCTTAGTTGTGTACGGTTTTCTCTGCCTAAAAGGAGTTTGTTGACGTAGTGAAGAGAACTCTCGAGTTTGGCGCTCGGGGAGTGGAGTAGGGCGAAGAGGTGCTTCGTTATCGAACCACTATAAATCCTTGTGTTGTGGTTTGATCTTTCTAACTCTTATCTCTTGTCTTGCATACTTATTTATCACTCATTTACTTACTTATATTGTTCATATTGTGCACACATTGAGATCACATAAAGTTGAATCTAAGTTTTTATAAACAAACTATACATCGAATTAAAAAGGGTAAACTATTCAACCCCCCTTCTAGTTTTCCACAATTAGTATCAGGAGCTACGTCAAACAAGTTTTTTTTAAATAAACTATATTTTAAAACTTGAATCGATCTATGGAATCGGAAAAATTTAGAAGGGCAATTTATGCAAAGACCACCACTATTTAAAAGTGATGGATTTATTTATTGGAAAAATAGATTCGAAACTTATGTGAAATCAAAATATCTAGATCTTTGGCATATTATTACCTATGGTGATTTTCCTCCCATTCAAAATAATCCCGAAACTAAAAAGGACGAAATTGTACCATTATTATAACAAAAATAAGATCTTAAAAGAAACTCGCTAAAAAGATAAAGAAGCTAAAATGGTAATATTATAATTTTTTGCCCACCAAAGAATACGAAAAAAAATATGAGTAAACGTCAAAAGAAATTTGGGATACTTTTTACAAATCACTCACCAAGGTAATAAGACAAGTCAAAGATATAAATAGATCTACTATGTACAAGCAACATAACAATTAACGATTCCGGAAGAGGAATCGTAGATAATGTTATGCTAAATTGATTCTTAATTATATATATATATATTATATATATAAATATCATATATATATAAATTAGTATATATAGATATATATAATATATATATATATATATATATATATATATATATATATATATATAGTAATAATTGCTTAATACATATATATAATATATAACCATAATATCAATTAAGAAGAGAGTAAGTATTCCAAGAGGTTTTTAAGAAATTACTTTTATCCAAAGTAAAATAAAAAACCTTCCCGGGTCGTTTCCCGACGAGGCGTGAATTGAGAATCGAGCTTAAGTTCGTGATCGCGTGTTTGAATGATTCAATGATTTTTTGGATTCTATTTCTACAAATAAGATGCAAAAACAAGTAACGGAAAGCAAACAATTAAAAGCAATTAAAGAATTAAACGAAAAACATTAACCGGAACGTAAAAACGCGACTCTAAAACCTAATTTATCAAATTTTAACCCTACAAATGCAAATTTAATTTTTAAAGGTCCTAAATGATAAAAGAAAATTTTAGAAAAAAGAATTATATTTTTTTGACTTTTATTTTATTTATTATGAATTAAAAACAATTTTAATCTAAAAAATTAATTGAAAATACTAAACTAAATTGAAAAATTCTGAAAAAATTATGAAAAGTACTTTGGACAATGCTAATCCTAGAAAAAATAAAATGGTGATTACAGCTTATTTAAATAAGCAGGAAATAAGCCTAAAAGGGCTTAGGTAATAAATGTTGCAAATTAAGAATGGAAAAGTCCGAAGGGCGAGTGGTAGTGTGGTGTGGTGTTGAATGTTGCGTGCTATGAAAGGGGGAGGTCACAGGTTCGACCCCTATGACCTCTCTTTTTTATAAAACATTTTTTTTTAATTTTCTTCTTGAAAAAGCTAAAACCCTAAAAATAAGCAACTTTTAACAAAACAACTTTTTCTAAAAATAAAAAATAAGCTAGAAATAAGCTAAAACAAGTGACATATTGACTTTTAAGCTTATATGATATTTTAACTAAAACTTGATTAGCTATTTTGGACTTAATAATCTAAAGTACAAACTAATAAGCCAAAACAGATTAAGACATATACCTAGTAAGCACAAAAATAAGCAAAAAAAAACAATAAGCTGAAAGTGGCTGAAAAGACAAAAAGACAGTTGACTCTAAAATGGTTTTGGCAGACTCTTGGCACACATTTTAACTGAATTTAAAGGCTAATAAGCAAAATGAAATACTCTCAAAACCTAAAACAGATTAAGAATTATACCTTATGAACTATTATGACTAAAAATTTAGCAAAAACAATAAGCTAAGGGTTTAAAAAGCAACAGGATCATCAGACTTTTTAGGAGACTTTGAAAGAAAAAATGCAGCTTTTCTAGGCTAAATCTAAGTACTAAAAAGTTTAAGTAATAAGCTAAAAAGCTGAAACAGATTGAGAACATACCTAAATAAACTTAATTCAATCAATATTAAACAAATTCTAACTAGAATCTAAGCACAACTTAATCTGCAATAAGGGACCTTTAAAGCAAAATCTTACTTGACTGTTTTAGCTCAAAAGTTCTAAAAGGCTTTACTAGAGACTTAAGACTTCAAAACAGCATTATACTTGATGCAAAAGAAACACAAATTAACCATAAAAACAACACCTTAAGCACTTATTTTATCAAAATCACCAATAAGCAGATTGGCACATCATTAAAGCTAGCATACTAAGGATTTTTGAACAAACTACCTAAAAACTTAACAAACCATATTTAGGCTTATGAAAACTTTATTTAAGACTAAGTTTGAGCTTATTGAAAACAACTTAATGACCAAAAATGGATTTGAACCTCAATTCACCCATTTTGAAACCTTAACCCAAACACCCCTTTAAGCAACTTAAAGCTAGATTAAGCTTAAAACAGATTAAGAAAAACTTATAAAAACTAAAAACAGATTAAGCACAAGGATAAATAAAGATAATAAAGCAATTTGAAAACAAAAATAAGCACTTTAAATAAGCAAACTAGATTAAGCAGTTTTAAAGCTAGAATAGGCAAATTGATGTAAGAGGCAAACTCAATGACTAATAAGCTTAACATAAACATAAAAAGCATTCATAAAGGAAAACTAAGCAATACTAAGAAGAAAGAAGCAAGTAATAAGCAGTAGATAAGCAAAACATGAAAATAAGCTAAAAAGTAAAATTAAGAAATAAGATGGAAATTGAAACTTACTTTGATCCTAGCTCAAACAAGGATCTGAAATGCTCAAATGAGCTTATCAACAAAGCTCCAGCTTATCTATGATAAGCTGGGAATAATCCCAATAAGCCCATCCCTTTCTGGCTTATCATCCAAATAAGCTGAGGTACTTTTTTTGTTTTGTGAATTTTCTGATTTACAAGTAAGAGTAAGTAGTAGCTTAAAAAACAGTATGAAGGAGCTTTTTAGAGCTTGTGATAATGACTTTTAAAACTTGAATAAGCTAAAGATGCATAAAGAGTAAAGACATATTTTAAGACAAGAACATAATTTTCATTAAACTTTAAATTGAGTACAATGCTTTAAAATGATATTACAGTATTAAAAAAGACAGATAAACATAAATTAAGCTGGTAAATTAAACCTAAATTATACTACTCCTAAAATTACACTAGATGCCCTACTGTGTGAAAACACACACACTTATATAGCCGTTTGAGCCCTTGTAGGTGTGTTTCTTGTATGAGTGAGCTCGAAGTATTCATCATAACCATCCATTTATCTTGTTCTCCAAGTTCTATGATCTAAGCCCTTGATTTTGGTCTTTGTCTCATCAACGAATCAAAAATTAGGGGATTGCCAAGGTGGATTTGTTGGTTTGTGAAGTGGGGTTGAATTATGAGAGTGATAGGCTTGTTTTGGGGTGTAGGGGTCGAGGTGAGAGCGACAGGGATGATGAATAGTAGTAATTTTGGCAGGAAGGTTTTGGTTATTTGGTTAATAACAGGGTTAACAGGGTTAACGGGGTTAAGGGTTAAAGGGAGTAATGGTGTTAGGCTAAGGACTAGCAATGTTAGTCCATAGGGACTAACGATGCAAACCAGGTTTAAGGGTGTTATAGTTAAGTGGTAATGGGCTTAGGATTGGGCCGGGTTAGGATTTATTAGGTTTTGGACTTTTAAATCTTATCTTCAATATGTAATGGGCTGACCCGACCTATTAGATGGGTACGGGTTTGCCCATTTAATATTTCTTCGGTTTCGGCTTCGTCTTTGACTTTTTAACTTTGACTTTTGACTTTTTGACTTTTTGACTTTGACTTTGACTTTTTACGCTCTTTCCAATCTCGTGCTCGGTTTTGTCGGTTTTGGCTTTGTTTTTGTCCTTTAGTGAATATCCGATACCTGCACAGTATATAAAGCAAAACAAGCATATATTTGGCATTTTATGTCCGTTTTTGGTCATTTATGCTCGTTTTAATAGGTAAAAGGTATGTGTAATTAAGCACATACCATAGATTTAACACTATTATTACTAGTCTAAAAGCACTTGATGAAGGTTTTTCTAGCAAGAATTATGTTAGAAAATTTCTTAGGGCACTTCATTCTAAATGGCGCGCAAAGGTTACGGCTATTAAAGAGTCGAAGGATTTAACATCATTATCATTTGATGAACTTATTGGAAACTTGAAAGTTTATGAAGCAATAATAAAGAAAGATTCTGAAATGGTTAAAGGCAAAAGAGAGCAAAATAGATCTCTTTCCTTAAAGGCTAAAAAGGAATCTAGTGATGAAGATAGTTCGACCTCCGATAGTGAAGACGAAGAATACGCCATGGCCGTGAGAGACTTTAATTTTTTTTTCAAAAGACGAGGAAGATTTGTAAGACAACCACACGATAAAAGAAAGTCATTCCAAAGAAATAAAGATGACAAGAACGACAAAAGCGAAAGAAAATGCTTCAAATGTGGAGATCCAAATCGTCTCATCGGAGAATGCCCAAAACTATCAAGAAACCATTATCAAAGAGCCTACGTCGGAGGATCATGGAGTAATAGCGACGGAGAAGGAGAAGAAAAGACTAAGGATGAAAAATGTCTTATGGCTAAAGCATCCAATGAGGTATCTTCCGAAATTTAATTCTTTAGTGACGACCTATCATCATTAGACGAAAAATATTTAAATAGTGAATATAATCGATTATGCAAAATAGGTCTAAAAGTCATGGCTAAAAATAAATCACTAAAACAAATTAAAAATCAATTAGAAAATGAAATGCTAGAACTAAAAAATAAATTATCTAGATTAGAAAAGGGTAAGGAGGCTAATGAAGAATGTAATATATGTCAAGACCTTAGGTTTAAAAATGAAAAGCTTAAGGAAGAAATTTCTAAGCTTAATCAATTTAATAATAGTAGTCACTCACTTAAGAAAATAATAAGTTTTCAAAAACCATCCGAAGATAAATCCGGTCTAGGATTTAACTTTACCAAAGGATCAACAAGTGAGACTAAACAAGTAAATTTTGTAAAGTCAAAAAAAATTAAACCTAAAGAAAAATTAGTTGAATCAAATTCAAGCCCAAGACCAAAATTTATACTTATAAACAATACTAAAATTCCCATTGCAAGCGATGATGAAGCAAAACGTTTTTATAAACCTTTTTAAAACCCAAAATCGAATTTACTAAACCCAAAATGAGGTCTAAAACTCCTCTGAAAAGAACAAATAATTCTCACCCTCGGTCTAAAACACCATAACCAAAGAGAGATCAAGGTAGACAAAGTTACCCGAACACCAATCATTCAATGAGGAATGTATTCACCCTATACGTATCTGAATCAAATGCAACCTATGCAAAATATGTTCGAGACTAATAACTTTGGACCCATGAGACATTGGGGACCAAATGGTTAAGTTGTTATAACTCTTAGGTCGAGATATTTATGAACATTCTTTGGAATTCGACGCGTGGATTAAAGATCATATATTCTATGATGGGATTACCAAAAGATTTCATCTTCAAAGCTTGTTCACTTGAAGATGTTGAAAAAAACACGTTGTAGGCAAATGTATGTCTTATTTTTAAACTTCTTAGAACATAGATTATGTGCAAAGTACTAAATGATTATGTATTATTATACTACAAGTAGTATTTGCTAAACAAAAGAGTTATAGTCAATAGAATAGAAATTAAACTTGAGAAAATAGTTTAGTCGCCATTTGTTGGTTATCTATAATTAAGTGAAAAGCAATAAATTTTTCATTATGAACTTTTCTCTCACGTAATTGATTTAGGATTCTCTACGTACCGCTATAAATTGGAAATCTTCTATGTCCACATGTAGTGAACTCACGTAGATGAAGAAAAGTAAGTTAGTGGGTAATAATTAACATAAAAGTAGGATTAGTTTTACACCATACTCAAGCGCCGGAAAGGCATGATATCAAAACACTATGGTAGAAACAAACTCCCTTCGACTACGACATCCGCCTCGACTTCATGTCTACAATGAACTACGTCTATGGAAACCGTCTTATCGAGCTTTGATTTTTTTTCCGTCACATATTAAAACATCTCTCTCGTCTCGCAAACACTCTAAATCGTGACAATTAATTATTTCATCCGAAGTAATTAATCTATTCAATTAACAAGAAGTTTATTGGAAACGTCACTAACTCTTCGATAAATCCTCCCTTGGCTTGACAACTTGATTATCTCATCCGAAATAGTCAAAGTATTTTTAATTAGAAAAAGGTTAATTAAAACGTCAATTAAATTACGTCAATCATCTCTAAACCTCTTCTCGGCCTAAAATTCTTGACAAACCTAAATATTGAATCAGAAATTATTTATGTTCATTTAATTAAACGAAAAGTTAATTAAACGTGTCAAGTATTTTCTTTTCATCTTCAACGTCATTCTTCGACAACTAGATTATCATAAATAATATTACTAGTAGCTCCCGACGTATTTTGATACTTGTATCTTGATAAAACTAGTCAAAATCGAAAAACCAAGAAAAACTTGGTCGTCAGATAGGCGGCCCCCTTATCTTTAAGGGGATCGGCCTTGTTAAAAGGGGCGGGTCCCTTATCACTAAGGGGACCGCCCACTTAATTTCGCTAAACAGTCCCTTCTGCAGCAAAATTAATTACCAAACAACCCATTTTCATTCTTCTTCTCCCTACTGCTACTGTGATGAAAACACACACCTCAAACCATCAAAATTCAAATCTCCAAACACCTAATCGATCAAAATTCGCAAAGGGCAAACACCAACAACTTGATTAACAACACCTATTGTAAGTTTTTCAATACTTTTCTTATTTGATATCATCTAATTTTGTTCATAATTAAAATTGGGTATTTTTCACAATCTTTGTGTCTTTTATATTTTTTGTGAATTGGTATAGGAAATTTATAACTATAATGATTCCCGTAGTAATAGAAATTCAAAATTTTCAATAGGATTGAATAACTAAATTTTTTTTGGTTCGAATATACATACATTTTCGAAAAATTTTATACTAGAAAATTTCAAACAAGAACTTGTACATTGTTGATTCATGCCAAAAACATGCTAAAAATAATCATATATTGATTATCAAAGCATACATGACTCAATATATATTTTTCGAATCAATGGGTGAAATTTTATAAAAATAAAGGGGTGTTTGGTTCATATCCTAGGATCATAGTCTAGAGTCGAAACGACCATCACTACATTTTTATCACATGTATAGACACATAACCAACTTGTATAAGTCATCAAGATATATAGTTCATATATATATATATATTGATACATTTAATAAAAATTGTGAAATAACGGGGCGTTTGGTTTCACATTTTAAATTGTCATTTTAAGTCAAAATTAACATCATCCCATTTTTGTTAAGTCACACGTAATGAACTCAACTTAGTCGGCAAAATATACTACGTAATGTATATCTCTCGACGTTCTTAGTCAAGTCATATGTTAATAGAGGAGTGTTTGGATTATTTCCTAGAATTTTAATCTAAGATCGAAATAATCCTTACTCTACTTATTTAGCATCGAAACACTTGACAAGATTATACTAGGTGTCGAAATATATAATTAATATATATTTTTCGATACTCTAGATTGAGACAAAAATAAACTAAGGAACGTTTGGACTACTTCTTAGGTTTTTAATTTTAGAGTCGAAGTAATCTTTGTCCCACATAAGTTGTTTTTAAAACTTCATTTTTTTATTTGTAATATTTTTGTTGTTTTTGTCTTGTTTAGGTGATAAACATGCCCCGATCAATAGTTGGTGATACTTTTCTTACCCGCTCTTACATTCCTAAAGTATCCCAAACACCCAGTATTTCTCCCACTATCGCAAACTTCTACAAACCTATCAAAGATCGATGCATTCATGAGGGTAGAGTTGTTGATCAACTTTACTACACATCTAATCACATCGATCGTTGCTTTTCCAACATACGTCTCAATTGTCTCTACGAAATCAATGAGCCAATTTTTCCTCGTTTTATCCTAGACTTTTATAGTCAAGTCACTCTTCAAAGAGATGACTCTGGTTTCATCCTAATTTCCTTCATGATTCAAAACGAATTCATCACTCTCTTACTCGCACAATTTGGTAAAATTCACATAATTCCATACAATGGTCAAGCCATCCACACAAATGAATGGGATCTCTCATCTCTTACATTCTTCCAAGGGACCATATCATACCGACCTTCCTACTCCCGAAGAAATTCATCAATTTCTTCAATTTCAACGTGTTGAGTCTAACCGTACCATCAAAAGTAAAACCGTTACTCTTTCACCAAATCAAGTTCTAACCAAAGAACTTACACAAGACTTGAAGCGATGGGAAGATCCCATTCGTGAGAATGTGTTCGGACTAGGAATCTGTCACACCCCCAAACGGGGCCTGGACGAAATACGTGTCTGAGGGCGTGATGTCACAATATACATCACACAAGATCAAGGAAACGACCACTAATGGACGTTTTGAAAATCATAACTCGTTGTATTTATTAAAAATGGATAAGTCTTACAATATTTGAAATGAAATTTAAAACGTTGCGGAAGCGTAATTAAGTTTTCAAAGGACAACGAGTATGAATGATAATAAAGTCTTGAAAGATGATATCATATTGCACGTAGACTCCACATAGCACATCAGAGAAGTCCAAAGCTAAGCACCTGAAAAACATGCTTAAAATGTCAACATAAAGTTGGTGAATTCATAGGTTTAAGTAAAGCATTTGCGAGAATCAAAATCGTTTATTGAATACTGCTTCACTCACAGTATTATGAAAAGTATTTAGCAATTTGAAACGTTCAACGAAAATAGTGTAGACCACAAGTTCACAGTTATCATGTGACAGTTATAACAGATACAACTTCACATAAAAATTATTTACTGTTGCACTAAGCTCATGACACCGAGGCTCAATTCAAAGAAGCATATTATATGCCAAACAAGAAATTAACTGTCCTAGAGGTATCTGACCAAGATCACCTAGTGAAATCCGACATGGTTGTTCGTGTCTCCCGAATCTAGTAAGCACTACTTACCCGGATAGGGATAATTAGTCCTAATAGATCTATTTACAACATTCGCGCTCACTTAATTAGTACGGTCGGTTAAGAAATTAACAGTTCATGATAGTTCGGGCATTAGTGGTCTATTCGCAACTTAGGCAACACGTAATCAGGAAAAGGTAACGCAAAGTAACTGTGTCCATAGTAAAAGTAACCAATCGTATTTCCTAAGAAAGGCTTTAAGTAATTGCATCCATAAGTAAAACCAAGTGTGATATCAATCATGTAACCGAGTTTGCAAACGAACATTTATAAAAGTTTGAAATCATTAGAGTAAACAAGTTTGTAAACGAGCATGTTCTCACCCCAAAAGTTATAAGGTAACTATAAAACAAGTAAAACGAGGGGCTATGAACTCACCTTAAGCAAACGGTGAGATAGTAAATCAACGAGGAGAACAAAGTAACTGAACTACTCTAACCGTGACCTAATTATAAGATGCGCCTTAGAACGAGAAATAATAATGAAACGTTGCATAAAATGTTTATAAAAATAGACATCCATATGTGTTTGTGCTTTAGTTTATTTAACAAAAATGTGTCTTTACGAACTCATTAGGTTTATATAATCGTTACGCCATTCTTACAAAAAGTTGCCGTTTTCGGAAATTTTACTATTTTAGGAAACTTTCTATTTTCGGAAAGTTCAGAGTTTCGAGATGTTAATACCGTCCCCTATATTTGTCAAGTCCATAATTCCATCAACGCACTAACAAAACCAAAATGCCTACTTTTCATTTCTATTTCGTTAATTCGTAATAACTTACTATTTTTAGTAACGTTCAACGGTATCGCTTTATCATTCTTAGAAAACTCTTAACCCTTCTTAATAAGATCAAATCACTACACTTATATTATTTATAAGGCTTTCAAAACCTAAACGGACCTAACCCGCTTGAAAATGTCTTAATATATAAAATTATATGTCCGAAAATAACTTGACGAAAAATAGATCTATCTCACTCATAAAGCATTTTGAACATAATTTTCGCGACTTTGGAAGGGAAACGTCATTTTAGGCCATGTTTGTGTTTTACAATTTTACCGAAACAGATTCGAAAGGGGTCAAAATGGTCATTTTCATTTCTGATCTGATCGTATTAAAATCGTTTTGAAGAAAAATGTTTCAAGTTTCATTTGAGCGTAACTCGGTCGTTTTAAGTCCGATTTTAGTGTTCGATATATGAAAAACTATCTATATGAAACGAGCTATCCAAAAACTACCTTCTCGTCTAATGAAGACATTCTTAAGTTTCCAAAAACTTCAAAATAAAAATGGATCAACAACATCATTTTTCGTAATCGCTTCCAAAAATCCATCCAAACTTCACAATAGTGCTTATACTAACCTAATCTCCGTTCATGACTAATCCAACAACAAATCCACTATTAATAACATCCTAATCCCATCTCCATCACCTCAAGAACACACTAATCATCTCAACCTAACCCTAATCATAAATTATTATAAAAGAAAGCATAAAACTTCATTATTTCACATACCCATTTCATTTCTTTTTGAAAAGTTAACACAAACACAATAGGACTTTATAGATCTATGCAAGAACATAAGTAAATATAGAATGAAAGTAGAAATGAAAGTAAGAGTTTCAAAGTAAGCTTACAAAATGAGAAGAACAAGAGGGAAGCACAAGATCTAAACTAATAACCCTAGATCTTGAAAACCCAAGTATAAAAATCAAAACCCAAATCTTGTATCTTGAAATAAACCTTAAATCAATGAAACCCTTTCTTGGAAACACCTTAGATCTTGATGGAAATAAGTTTAGAGTGTATGATTCTTGAAGAAAATCAAAGCTATGGAGAGTATGTGTGTGTGTTTTTGAGCCGTGACCACAAGGAAGAAAAGAGAAAACTTTTTTTGGTGAGGCTTGGAAGAAAGATAGAACTCTAGTTGTATTTATAGGAAAGAGTTAGGTTTTAGGGTTTTAATGCATAAGCATTGACCAAGTCAAGAACACAAAAACCTTAGTAAGGGGTGTGTGTGTGTTCGGCCAACAAGGAAAGAAAAGAACCAAGATTTGAGCCAATTTGCAAGCATACATGTTTTGTTTAGCCATGGTTTAATTAAAATGGTCAAGGTAGAAAAGGATGCGTCAAAGTGGTAGAAGTAGTCACATGTAAATGTTTTTCAAGATAAATGTGTATGAGAATGACTCCATGGGAAGTCACTTTCCAAGTCTTACACATCACATGCACATGTATTATTTTTGAAAGTTAAAAGATGCCTTTGTATTTAATTTAGCTTGTATAGAACATTTAGAAGAGGAGAGGGAGGATATATTTCGAAATTTTGACAACAATAATATTAATAGATAATATTTCTAGCTTACATGCAAAGGTGGTGGGTTTTCGGGGTTCCGTTTGACCTAAAACGCGAAAAACGTAAATTATACGCGAAAAACGTAAAAATTGCAAACGAAAGTGTACGTAACCTACGTAACACTATAGAATGACCAATATGAATAAATTATGATTAGAATTAATTTAGTACGGAGTCGGAACGCGTCTGATGACGTTTTTTAGTTTTACGCTAGACAACTTTTCGGAAAATTGCCAGATTCGAACGTAACGTATAAAAGTCAAAAATAATAATCGGAAAAGTTTAAAATAATGGCTTGAAATTTACGGGGTGTGACATCCTTCCCCCGTTAAAATAGCTTCGTCCTGAAGCTTAAGTTGTGGCATTTGACGATGGTGCAAAATTAGCAATTAGATGCGGATATTTCTTCTGAAATTGATTTTCATGTTCCCAAGTAAGTTTGGGACCTCTTCTTGAATTTCATCATACCTTGACGTAAAGAATGCGGCTTTGTTTCAAATGCTTGAACTCATGGTCTATAATTTCAACGGGTTCTTAGACGAAATGAAGTTTGTCATCGATTTGGATTTCATCTAACGGAATACCAAGTTTTTCGTCAGGCAAACACTACTTCAGGTTCAAGACGTAAGAAGTACTATGGACTCGGCTTAGTTGATCTGGGTGTTCGAGTCGATAGGCAACGGTTCCAACTTTGGCAATGATCTTGAAAGGTCCAATATGACATGGGTTTGGCTTTCCTCGTTTGCCGAAACGTATTTTCACATGTGCGTAACTCTGTCGGTGATTCCGAGCAGCTCGTATTTTGTTGCATATCCGAATGATCTTCTTAGTCGTTTTACGGTTAGGTTTTGGAGCCAACGAGTTGAGTACCCTAACCTTGGTCCACCAGACAGGTGATTGACACTCTTAGTCGTAGAGTGTCTCGAACGATGCTGCCTTGTTGCCGGTGCGGTAACTGTTGTTGCAAGAAAATCCTACTGACGTAGATTAGTATTTCAATTGCTTCTGCGTCGAGCTCGTAGTGTATCCTCCATAGTTGGTATAGTCTTCTCACTCTCGTGGTCGATAAACACAATGCACCTTGTACTGCATAGGTGGTGTATCTAATACTTTAGCGTAGGTTATGTGTCAAAACGTGTTTGAGGAGTTCGACAAAATAATCAAATAGGATAGCAATTGAATACCAAATAAAATGAAAGATAAAATAAATAAATAAAATGTCTCCAATGTGCGTGTAGGCACGGACTAAATGTCATGAAAATCCTTAAGGAAAGGATAGAATATCGGTACTGATAAGAGGACATACGAAAACTGAGAATTGGTGAGTTGTACTAATGATCAAAGAGGTACGTATCGAATACATTACGCATCAAGATTGAAGAATAAATGCGAACGAAGGGACCCAAAGAAAGGGTACTAATCTCCAAAAGGAGTAGTTGTCAATGTAAGAAGGCTATATCGAGTATAACATATTTATTATTTGAGTACAAAGATGTATGAACAAAGAGTGCTAAAATGAGAGATGAACTATATTTATAAAAGGAAGTAAATGATCATCGATCAATGCAAACGGAAAGATTATCGAACCAAATTTTATGAAAGGAAGAATCTAACTCAATATGAACAAAATTTCGCAAAGATAAAATAATAACAAGCGTATTTATAAGCTTTATAAATGATTTTAAGTAGCAAAAATAACAAAACAATAAATCATAAAGTATCAAGGATATCCGTACAAATGTAGTAGTAGTCAAAGGAAATGAACGTAAAGGATTATTCGATCAACAAAATGAATGTAGAGATTCATTCGTTCTAATAGATCATGAATCAGAAGACTATAGAGAGCCATATGTACAATTAATCGATGCAAACGAGAGGCCAAATACGAATAGTTAAAAGAGGCACATAATAAAGAAATAATATGTCAATATTGCTACACGAGGTAGGTAAAATAATTGTATAAACAATTAATTATTATAGAGAGTTAATACCAAATGGCTAAAATAAGTACACATTAAGAAAATGGTATATCAAGGATGTTAAAATGGGATATGTGATATTAATTGTACAAACAATTAATTATTAAAGGGGGGTGGAAATATCCGTACCATGAAGCAAACAATACATCAAGAGTTTTCAAAGAAACGTTTTAAACAAAAAGGTTATCATTGACTATAATGGTCGAGATTCTCTCTTTGGAGTGGGGCTGTTGGTTGAGTCATACCCAATGATGTTCTAGTCGGAAGGTGTGACCTTCATTAGCGCGATCTGTCTCACGGGTCTTTATGCGTGATTCGTTCTTGGCATCTCAGATCTCGTTCCGCCCAAGGCGAAAGAGCATGTCAACAATACGTTGGGTTATGAGTCGTCAATATCTGTCGAACTTAGAAGTTGTCTTCTTGACGATACAATTTTTCAAAATCACAAGAAGTAAAGAGAAAGGAATGAGACGTTAATGAGCCGTGTTCCGAAAGTTGGTGTTCCAAGATGGTACGTTATGAGATGACAAGTTACTAGTCGCGTCCCAATTAGCCAACATGTTTCTATGTGGTGAGTTACGTGACAACGTATGCATTTCAGAAGTTCAAGGCGAGTGTTCAAACTCGAATTCAAATAGTACAATAACAAATGGAATCGACAAACTATGTCGAGTTTTAATATCATCAAAACTAGTATTATGAGAAAATTTTGAGAAGTTTTAGAGACCATTGTATCGCTAAATGTCTTGATAAGGTTTTAGAGATCGTCGTATCATTTACAATGTCTTGAAAATAACCGAGACAATTGTGTCCCTCACAATGTCTTAGGAAAGTTTAGGGACTATTGTGTCACTCACAATGTCCTAGAAAAGTTTAGTATTTATATAGTAAGCTTCTATATAAACAGGTGAGGAAAATATACGTAAGGAAAACGTAACCACAGAGAAAAGATAAACGCAAGACAGACGTAAGATCATAGAAAAAATAAGGATCAAGGACAAAAATAAACGCAACGCAACATAAGCGTAGGGAAAGATAAACACAGGGCAAAGATAAACCCATAACATAGCAGGCTCAAGGCCAAATGGTACTCACGTATACGCCATAGAAAAAGCACGTATAAGTCACACGTAAATGCATGTAAGGATCACATATTGGTTATAGACCAGACCTAGTATAAACTACCTGGTTCTCTATAACCTTGGCTCTGAATACCAATCTGTCACACCCCCAAACGGGGCCTGGACGGAATACGTGTCCGAGGGCGTAACGTCATAATATACATCACACAAGATCAAGGGAACGACCACTAATGGACTTTTATTTTGTTGTTGTCTTGTTTAGGTGATAAACATGCCCCGAACAATAGTTGGTGATACTTCTCTTACCCGCTCTTACATTCCCAAAGATTCCCAAACACTCGGTATTTCTGCCACTATCGCAAGCTTCTACAAACCTATCGAAGATCAATGTATTCATGAGGGTAGAGTTGTTGATCAACTTTACTACACATCTAATCACATAGATCATTGTTTTTCTAACATATGTCTCAATTGTCTCTACGAAATCAATGAGCCAATTGTTCCTCGTTTTATCCTAGATTTTTATAGTCAAGTCACTCTTCAAAGAGATTCCATCCTAATTTCCTTCATGATTCAAAACAAATTCATCACTCTCTCACTCGCACAGTTTGGTCAAATTCTTAAAATTCCATACAGTGGTCAAGCCGTCTTCACAAATGAATAGGATCTCTCATCTCTTGCATTCTTCCAAGAGACAGAGGGACCATATCATACCGACCTTCCTACTCCCGAAGAAATTCATCAATTTCTTCAATTTCAACGTATTGAGTCTAACCGTACCATCAAAAGTAAAACCGTTACTCTCTCACCAAATCAAGTTCTAACCAAATAACTTAGACAAGACTTGAAGCGATGGGAAGAACTTATTTGTGAGTATGTGTTCGGGCTAGGAGGCCACCGTGACCATCTCACAGCTTGCCTCGCTCATATATTATATTGTATTCTAGTCGAGCAACAATATAATCTTGCCTATTTCTTTGTCAAAAGAATTGAAAGTGCTAGGGCTACTCCAAAAGCTCATCTTCCTTATGGCATGTTCTTGACACGTCTTTTTCGATATGTCATGGAAAACTACCCTCACCTTGACAATGGCATTTATAATGTTGTTGATCAAGTCATGTGTCCTCTATCTCTTAGGCAAACTCGCAAACCTCAAAGTGACTGTGGCATTCACAAAGCCCGTCATTCCGTCTCTTTTTCATCCACTCATCACTATGGATCATCAGCTCATCAAGAAGATGATGATGAAAATGAGGGGACTTCTCGAGCCTCTGCACTCCATCTCCTACCACTTATCTTAACTCCCTCTTACCACTCAATTACGAAAAATACGACATTCCCACTTCCTCTCAACAAGATGATGATCTTCTCTTCGAGTGAAAAACCGCTTTGCTTAATCAAATACAAAAGATGCATGAGGAACTTAAAGGAGGCTTCAAGTCGTTCGGAAAAGCACTAAAAGGAGTCTTTAGCAAAAAGAAGAAATGATGATGGTTGACTAATGTGTTTAGTTTGTTTAAGATTTGGTTACGTGGACTTAGTTCTAATTTTTATGTTTACTCATTTATGTGATGATAACCCGACTTAGTCGGAAGAACTTGAACGTGTTTAGCTTGCTTATGACCTTTAACTATTATGGATTATTAGTTAAGATTATTAGAATTTAATCATGCATTTCCATTTTCATGAATCTTTATGTGTTAAATGCAAAAATGCTTATTTCATGCATATATATGTTCACATGGGACTTGCTGCAAATTGATCACCTTTCTTACAAAATTTTAGCAAGAATAAAAATTTTGGTCGTCTGAAAAGTATTAAATGGGCGGCCCCCTTAACTCATAGGGGCGTCCCCCTTATCAATAAGGGGGCCGAAACCATAATTAAGGGGGCCGACCATACAAATCACGGGTTTTACTGTTTCTTTCTGCTTTTTGACTTTCTTTTACCTATCATCAGCTATCCTTACCCAAAAAACTCGAACATACTTTGGAAAACCCTAAACTAATTTAAATTCATTCCATTTCCAAACTACCCTCTTCCAATAAATTCCTTCCAAATGTTTACCACCACTTCATCATCCTCTTCATCCATTATCAACCACCATAAACCTCCATGGCATCCATAGAGCTTCTTTTTTCCAAGCTTCCAAGAACAAAAAGCACATAATTCCACCTAAAAACAATTGTTTGTGGATATAAACGTCAAGATGACCTAAAACACTCACCCAAACTTCAACTCCTTTCACCTAGTGCTCTAATGCACCTTCAAAAACACATCAAATAGAGATACTTCTTTCATCCTCATTGGAGTTCATACCCAAATCACCAACCTCAACATCATCATCAAAACAATGGTTACTTAAAACTCACCAACATCTCCTGCTACCAAGAGTTTGTCTCCACCATTCCAATTCAAGAAGAGATCATATGGACTCACTTCACCCTCTCCCAATGACTCTAATAGAATGTTCAATTTAAATACCTCCATCACCCTCTTACAACTTCTCCTTGTCATCCATTCCTTGGAACCTTCTGAGCTCATGGAGATTCATGCTTGTGTTGCATCCACAACCGCACTCTCATCTTTGGATTACGAGATGAACTCCAATACATGTTTTCCTACATTGAACACATGCTCTCACAACCTCCACCACCTAATTCGCCACCACCACCATCACTTTCTCCAAACTAAACATACATTATGTTTAGCCATTTTCAAATAATTGTTAACCAAACCTTTTGCAAGCAAGTCCTATGAAACTCTAGGAATATTAGGACCTTTGTAGTTTAAATCTTATGTATGTCATATGCTTCAAGCTACTTATTTCAATTTAATGTATGCATGATTGTGTTTTATACACAATTCTTATGTTTAATGAATGGTCTTTAATCTTATGTTTCAAGTATGCACTTGCTTGTCTTTATTTTTTATATTTTGGTTGAATAACTCCTAACTATATAAGTTAAGTTTAGTTGATATCAATTAATTCAGATAACGACTCCAGTTGAGCCGACTCGCTCCCTCCCCTAACAGGCCGCCGAAAAGACGTATCAACCGAATGCTGTAACTTATCCGCCACACTAATATAGTATTATGCAACTATGTTGGATATACCATAAACTTGTGGTATTCCAATAAGATTGATCTTATATTTTATGGCTTTTTCTATTTATACCAACTTAAGTTAAAACGTAATGATATAAATAGTATTACTAAGCCAATTGCATCCTTTTATAAGTCTTGAGCAAGTCAATGACTTAATGTGTATGTACTAACACGTAGACATAAACATCCAGTACATTACTATTCGTTATAAGTCTTTGACCAAGTTGTTGATAGAAATAATGCCTAAAACGTTATTAATATTTTTCGACCTCTCTACGTTTTGATAATCACAAAATGTAAAAACGTTCAATCTAAAATTAAACTTAAAACAAGTAATTAGTAGTGAATTTTGATTTCGGAAATTTAATCACTTAAATGTATGAATAAATAAATGCTTAATGCATTTTATGATCAAAGGAATTTTTATTCAACCTCATATTTTTTATAAAATGTTACAAACATTTTTATAACTTTTACAAAACATTTTCTACATTTAAAAGAAAATTTTTATTCAAAATAAATATTTTGAATTTAAATTTTCTACCCAAAAACGGCTAGAAATATTCCAGAAAACACCTCATCTGGAAAAGACAAAAAAGGAGTGTTTGAGCCTGGGCTGCCCACTTAAATATAAGGGCGGCCCCCTTAGTGATAAGGGGGCCGACCATAGAGCTAAGGGGGCTGGCCAAGCCAAAGCGCTCCCAGCTTTGCCTATAAATAGCAGATTGTCCCCACTGATTTTCTCACCTTTTGCACTTATTCTTTTCTGTCTAAAATCAGTCCACACATCACCTACAATCCTTTGATCATTTAATCTTAAGCTTTTGTTTCCAAGTGATTCAAGCTTAATTCCTCAAGTGCAAGAGAAGAATACTTCTTATCATCAAGTCAAGAAGTATTGTAGTTTTGTTTTTGTTATTGTGAAGTTGTATTATATCTTGTAAATCATTTGTGTATATTGTGAAGGTGTGTATTGTAGTTGTGTGTAATAGGTAGATTGTGGTGATCATTGAAAGTATAGCTAGATCGTGGTGATCATAGTAAGTAGTGTTAGATTGGTGTGATTGTGGTAGTGTCTAGGTGAAGTGAAGTGAAGTTGTGAAGCGTAGTGAAGTTGTGAAGCGTAGTGAAGTTGTGAAGTGAAGTGAAGTAGTGAAGTGAAGAGAAGTTGTGAAGTGAAGTGAAGTTGTGAATTGTTGTGAAGTAGTGCGGTTAGTATTTTAGTCCTCAAAATACAAAAGTTGTGATAGATTGGTTCTAGCTAGGATTAGAACTCGACATTTGGCTTAGTGTCGGAAATCGGTGTAAGCTTAGTTGTGTACGGTTTTCTCCGCCTAAAGGGAGTTTGTTGACATAGTGAAGAGAACTCTCGAGTTTGGTGCTCGGGGAGTGGAGTAGGGCGAAGAGGTGCTTCGTTACCGAACCACTATAAATCCTTGTGTTGTGGTTTGATCTTTCTAACTCTTATATCTTGTCTTTCATACCATTTATTTACTTATTTATATTGTTCATATTGTGCACATATTAAGATCACATAAAGTCGAATCTAAGTTTTTATAAACAAACTATACATCAAATTAAAAAGCGGTAAACTATTCAACCCCCCTTCTAATTTTCCACAATTGGTATCAGGAGCCAGGTCAAACAAGATTTTTAAAATAAACTGTATTTAAAACTTGAATCGATCTATGGAATCGAAAAAACATTTAGAAGGGCAATCTATGCAAAGACATCCACTATTTGAAAGTGATGGGTTTATTTATTGGACAAATAGATTCAAAACTTATGTGAAATCAAAAGATCTAGATCTTTGGCATGTTATTACCTATGGTGATTTTCCTCCTATTCAAAATAATCCCGAAACTAAAAATGATGAAATTGTACCATTTGATAAACAAAAAGATGATCTTAAAAAAAAACTTGCTAAAATAATGAAGCTAAATGGTGATTTTTATAATGCATTTTACCCGTATAAAGTATATCAAAGAAATTTTATGTGTAATACCGCAAAAGAAATTTGGGATACTTTGTTAATTACTCACCAAGGTAATAGTCAAGTCACAAATAACAAAATAGATCTTCTTGTTCAACAATATGAATAATTTACGATTCCGGAGGAGGAATCGATAGATAATGCTTTTGCTAGATTTAACACCATTATTACTAGTCTAAAAGTACTCGATGAAGGTTTTTCTAGCAAGAATTATGTTAGGAAATTTATTAGGGCACTTCATCCTAAATGGCGCGCAAAGGTTACGGCTATTGAAGAGTCGAAGGACTTAACATCACTATCACTTGATGAACTTATTGGAAACTTGAAAGTTTATAAAGTAATAATAAAGAAAGATTCCGAAATGGTCAAAGGAAAAAGAGAACAAAATAGATCTCTCGCCTTAAAGGCTAAAAAGAAATCTAGTGATGAAGATAGTTCGACCTCCGATAGTAAAGATGAAGAATACGCCATGGCCGTGAGAGACTTCAAGAAATTTTTCAAAAGACGAGGAAGATTTGTAAGACAACCACACAATGAAAGAAAGTCATTCCAAATAAATAAAGATGACAAGAACGACAAGATGATATTGCTAACTTACATGCAAAGGTGGCGGGTTTTCGGGGTTCCGTTTGACCTAAAACGCGAATAACATAAATTATACGTGAAAAAGGTAAAAATTGCAAACGAAAGTGTACGTAACCTACGTAACACTATAGAATGACCAATATGAATAAATTATGAGTAGACTTGATTTAGTCCGGACTCGGAACGTGTCCGATGACGTTTTTTAGTTTTACGCGGGACAACTTCTTGGAAAATTGCCAGATTCGAAGGTAACATATAAAAGTCAAAAATAATAATCGAAAAAGTTTAAAATAATGGCCTAAAATTTACGGGGTGTGACAAAGGCCACCGTGACCATCTCTCGTCTTGCCTCGCTCATATATTATATTGTATTCTAGCCGAGCAATAATATAATCTTGCCTATTTCTTTGTCAAAAGAATTGAAAGTGATAGGGCTACTCCAAAAGCTCATCTTCCTTATGGCATGTTCTTGACACGTTTTTTTATATTTCAAGGAACACTACCTTCACCTTGATAATGACATTTATAATGTTGTTGATCAAGTCATGCGTCCTCTAGCTCTTAGGCAAACTCGCAAACCTCAAAGCGACTGTGGCATTCACAAAGCCCGTCATTCCGTCTCTTCTTCATCCACTCATCACTATGGATCATCATCTCATCAAGAAGATGATGATGACAATGAGGGGATTTCTCGAGCTAACACTCCATCTCCTACCACCTATCTTAACTCCCTCTCACCACTCAATTACGAAAAATATGATATTCCCACTTCTTCTGAACAAGATGATGATCTTCTCTTCGAGCGACAAACTGCTTTGCTCAATCAAACGCAAAAGATGCATGAGGAAGTTAGAGGAGGCTTCAAGTCGTTTGAAAAAGCACTAAAAGGAGTCTTTAGCAAAAAGAAGAAATGATGATGGTTGACTAATGTGTTTAGTTTGTTTAAGATTTGGTTGTGTGGACTTAGTTTTAATTTTTATGTTTACTTATTTATGTGATGATAACCCGACTTAGTCGGAAGAACTTGAACGTGTTTAGCTTACTTAAGACCTCTAACTATTATGGATTATTAGTAAAGCCTATTAGAATTTAATCATGCATTTCCAAGAATCTTTATGTGTTAAATGCAAAAAATGTTTATTTCTTGCATATATATGTTCACATGGGACTTGCTGCAAATTGATCACCAAAACGGGACTTTTCTTACAAAATTTTAGCAAAAACAAAATTTTTGGCCCTCTGAAAAGGATTAGATTGGCGGCCCCCTTATCAATTAGGGGGTCGACACCATAAATAAGGGGGCCGGCCACCCAAATCACAGATTAGCCTGTTTCTTTCTGCTTTTTGACTCTCTTTTACCTAGCCTCGGCTATCCTTACCCAGAAAACTCAAACACATTTTGGAAATCCTTAAACTAATTCAAATCCATTCCATTTCCAAACTATTTTCTTCCAATAAATTCCCACCAAATGCTTACTATCACTTTATCATCCATTATCAACCACTATAAACCTCCATGTCATCCACTAAAGCTTCCATTTCCAAACCATCCAAAACACCAAAAATTAACATCATTCCACCAAAACAATTGTTTGTGGATCTAACTCAAGATGACACAAAAACCCCTATCACCCAAACATCAACTCTTATCACCTAGTGCTCCAAATGCACCTTAAAAAACATCATCAACTAAAGATACTTCTTCCTCCTCCATTGATTACATACCCAAATCACCAACCTCCTCCACATCACCATCAACCAATGGTTACTTGACATCACCAATGTCTCCTCCTTCAAGAGTACGTCCACCACTTCCAACTCATGAAAGTGGATCAATAGACATCACTCTCACCCTTTCACTAATCACTCCACTTGATATCCAATTTAATACTCCATCACCTTTCATACCCTCATCACCTCTTTTTGGTCATCCTATTTCTTGGAATCTACTTGAAGCACATAAAGCAACATGCTTGTGTTGCATCCACAACCATAGACTTATCATTGGCTTAAGTGAAGAACTTCAATATATGTTCTCCTATATCCAACACATGCTCTCACATCCACCACCATCACTTTCTCCAAATTAAACATAATCTATGTTTAGTCACTCATGTTTTAAATAATTGTCAACCAAACATTTTGCAAGCAAGTCCTATGGAATTCTAAGAATACTAGGACATTTGTTGTTTAAATTTATGTATGATGTATTTATGCCTTAAATCATAATATTTCCTTTTAATGCATGCTAGTTGTATGTTTGTGTGTCACACATAATTTTTATGTTGAATGAATGGACTTTTATGGTTTTCAATATGCAATTGGCAAAATTGGTTAATTATCTCCTATATGCATATATAGTTGAGTTTAATGGATTGATGTTTGTGATGGTTAGTTAAAATTTATTATCACCATGTTTAATTTTTTTTGCTATATGTTAGAAACATTGTTTGTTTGTTCCTCTAACTTGTTTTTGTAGCAAAGTTATCATAGCTCGATTCCTTGGTGCCCTCGAACAAGGGGGCACACATCAAGGGGGAGCGTTTATTCCGTCGAATCTACGCGTTATCATCGACGAAGCCTTTTTGATTCTACAAAAGGGGGAGAAATGGAAATACAACTCACTAAATACTTGTTTAAAAATAATTTTACATTTAATGAGTTAAGATTTTGTAATCATTAAAAGGGGAGATTTTTGATAGAAATAATGCCTAAAAACGTTATTAATATTTTTTGATCTCACTACGTTTTGATAATCACAAAATGTAAAAACGCTCAATGTAAAATTAAACGTAAACAAGTAATTAGTAGTAAATTTATATTTCAAAAATTTAATCACTTAAAGGTATGAATAAATAAATGCTTAATGTATTTTATGATCAAAGGAATTTTTATTCAACCTCATATTTTTTATAAAATGTTACAAACATTTTATAACTTTTACAAAATATTTTCTATATTTAAAAGAAATGTTTTATTCAAAATAAATACTTTGAATTCAAAATTTCTACCCAAAAACGACTAGAAATGTTTTAGAAAACATATCCTCTGAAAAAGACAAAAAGATAGCTTCTGAGCCTGGGTGGCCCCTTAAATACAAGGGCGACCCCTTAGTGATAAGGGGGTCGGCCAGACAAAAACGCTCCCCAGCTTGCCTATAAATACTGGATTGTTCCCTACTGATTTTCACACCTTTTGCACTCATTCTTTTCTGTCTTAAATCAGTCCACTATCTTCTACAATCCTTTGATTATTTAATCATAAAGCTTTGTTTTCAAGTGATTCAAGCTCAATTCCTCAAGTGCAAGAGAAAATTACTTCTTATCATCAAATCAAGAAGTATTGTAGTTTTGTTTTTGTTATTGTGAAGGTGTAAGTATATCTTGTAAATCATTTGTGTATATTATGAATGTGTGTATTGTAGTTGTGTGTAATAGGTAGATTGTGATGATCATTGTAAGTATAGTTAGATCGTGGTGATCTTAGTAAGTTGTGTTAGATTGGTGTGATTCTAGTAGTGTCTAGGTGAAATGAAGTTGTAAAGCGTAGTGAAGTGAAGAGAAGTTGTGAAGTGAAGTGCAGTAGTGAATTGTTGTGAAGTAGTGCGGTTAGTATTTTAGTCCTCAAAATACAAAAGTTGTGATAGATTCATTCTAGCTAGGATTAGAACTCGACATTTGGCTTAGTGTCGGAAATTGGTATAAGCTTAGTTGTGTACGGTTTTCTCCGCCTAAAGGGAGTTTACTGACGTAGTGAAGAGAACTCTCGAGTTTGGTGCTCGGGGAGTGGAGTATGGCGAAGAGGTGCTTCGTTACCGAACCACTAAAAATCCTTATGTTGTGGTTTGATCTTTCTAACTCTTATCTCTTGTCTTGCATACTTATTTATCATTTATTTACTTACTTATATTGTTCATATTGTGTACATATTGAGATCACATAAAGTTGAATCTAAGTTTTTATAAACAAACTATACATCAAATTAAAAAGCGGTAAACTATTCAACCCCCCTTCTAGTTTTCCACACATCCCGAAAACCACACACTTGATTCAACTGCATTACTTCACGAGCTTTACAATGACAAGGGAAAATTTGGTTTGGAGTAGTTTGTCATTTAGCCATATCAACTTAGCATTTGGAATGCAATTCGTATGCTTTAATGTTTAAACTTTTATCGATTTGTCATGTAATTTGTATGCTTTAGTGTTTAAACTTTTATCGATTTGTAATGTAATTTGTATGCTTTAATGTTTGAGCGTTTATCGATTTACAATGTAATTCATATGTTTTACTTCTTTGTTGGTTTAAGTCCGCGCAACATACGTAGTGCAGCAACATTTTACGAATTTAGCTCGAATTTGACAGCGTAACAAAACTTAATATCAGTTTCGAAAGCTTCCGAACCACCTGGAAAGTTTGGAATGACAAGTGGTTTTATAGATTAACACCGTTCGGTTTGACGATATAGCAATTATTTGGTTATTTTATCTTGGCATAACTATATGGTTTAAAACCACCGAGATATAGTCACAGGTAATTACGCTAATCAAATGCTAATCACACTAGTTAAAATTGGTCAAATGTTTTCCCGAGGAAATGTCCTCAGGGAAACAAATTGACACGTCACTCCTAACTGTCAATACCGCTAATCACACTAGTTAAAAATGGTCAAACTTGGTCAAATGTTCCCTTGAGACATGTCGTCGGGAAAACCTTGGCGGGACAACACCGCGCCAAAGTTTCAGCTAACATATTGGGTCAATTTATTTATTTTTAAAACGGCAAATTTTTCACACCTATACCACCTATCTCACAACATATTGGGTCATGAGTTTGGTTAAACTAGACTAAAAGTTCCTTGATGACAATGGGCGCCGAAAAAACCCCGTCGCCCATTCATGTGTTTGTTGTAGTGATCGGTATGATAAATCATCCCGCTAATCTAGCTTCTTGACATAATCTGTTGGAGCGAATCGACTTCCTTCAACTAACAATCAAAACTTTGCTTCGATGTGGTCATTCAAACTACTTCATGGATTCTCCGAAGATATAGAAACCGTGATTGCTTTAATTCAAAATCATCTAAAAAAGATTAATTTGTGTACACTCTTGTATGAATATATTATAAACTGTGTTTCCTAGTTCGTTGTTAGTTGTTTTATTGAAATATCGGTTTAAAATGCCAAATATTATTACCACATATGCTTGTCATAAATAAATAAAAAGTTCATACTGAAAGAGAGAAAATAAATGTAATAATTCCTTGACCAGGTACATGCACCACCCCCAAAACCCGATGACGGTCTTTAAAAATATTTTAAGAAATGTTGTGTTTTATGTGATTGTATATTTGATTATTTTTTCCGTCTCTAAATAAGTGTCCACTATTGACTTTCGAAGTTATTCTTTTTCAACTTTGACCTTAAATTATTTTGTTTGTGTTACATAATACTTGATGAAAATTATATCTATGAAAATACATTGAAAATTCAATTCATTCATATATTTTGCATCAAGTATTATATAACACAATCAAAATAATTTAAGGTCAAAGTTGAAAATGAATGACTTCGAAAGTCAATAGTGAACACTTATTTAAAAACGAAAAAAGTATTTAAATTAAATGTACAATCACACAAAGCATAACATTACCTCTCATTTCAAAATGAACATGAGAGGTTTCTTTAAATATTTAATAACTAGATAGACAGCAACTTGTTGTAGAGTATAAAATATAAAACTTATGATAGATGCACCCAAACCCACCAAACGTATACACACAAAGCTCCAAGAAAAGTATCAAATAGACTTCTTCTCAAACTATATTTTCATCTAAGAAACTAAGCTTTGATCTTGCTCTAAGTACATCTAGCTCGATCACTCGAGAACATGTCGAACCGATGGTGGACAGGCCAAGTTAACGTAGCTGGGGTGGAAACATCTTCTGGATCACCTGCGATCAAGAAACCAGATCTTGGAATATCCATGAATGATAATACAGGAGCAAGTGAAGATGACGAAAGAGACAATAATAGCGATGATCCTAGAGAAGGTGCTATTGATCCCTCGAACCGTAGACCTAGAGGTCGACCTCCAGGGTCCAAAAACAAACCTAAACCACCTATTTTCGTTACTAGAGATAGTCCAAACGCGCTACGAAGCCATGTGATGGAAGTAGCTAGTGGGACGGATATAGCGGAAAGTATAGCTCAGTTTAGTAGGAAACGACAAAGAGGCGTGTGTGTTATGAGTGCTAGTGGAACAGTTATGAATGTAACCCTAAGACAACCCTCAGCACCAGGGTCTGTCATGGCTTTACAAGGCCGGTTTGAGATATTATCTCTAACCGGGGCCTTTTTACCAGGTCCTGCCCCACCTGGATCCACTGGCCTCACTATATATTTAGCAGGAGGCCAGGGACAGGTTGTGGGTGGGAGTGTTGTGGGGTCTTTGGTAGCGTCAGGACCCGTGATGGTTATAGCTGCCACGTTTTCTAACGCTACCTATGAAAGACTCCCAGTTGAGGATGAGGAGGAAGCTGATAGTGTAGCACCTGGGCTAGGTGCTAGCGGTGGTGCCGGTGGGTCACCACCGCAACTTGGCATGGGTGAACCGAATCCGATGCCAGGTTACAATTTGCAGCCGAATTTGATACCTAATGGAGGTGGACAAATGAACCATGAAGCTTTTGGTTGGGCTCATGGCCGGCCACCATACTAGGAACTAGAAAGAAAGGTATTGTAATATATCATGTTATTGTATTAATATGGACTATCAATAGATAGATTAATTGAATTTATTTTTAGGTGCAGTTGTGATGTTGAAGACATTAACACTGATTATCTTCGGATTGTAAATATGTATGAAAGATATAGTAATGAATAATGTAAGAGTTTGCATTTGAATTATTTGTTCTTGATTTTGGCTTCAAATTTATGTACATACTATTTGCAAAAACACACAAATGCTAAACTTTTTGTTAACTCTTCTACACTAAGAATCACGTTTTAGAACTTAAAATGAATTATAAGCAAATCAAATTGTAAATGAACTAAAATATACATGTTTGTGAACGTCGGCATAATTTATTAAAAAAAAACTAGCACCGGAAAGCTATAATTAAAAAGGCATTTAAGGTCAATCAAGATCCAACTAAAATACAAATTTTTAGCCTTTAAGATTACTTAAACCAGAATAAGAAGCAAACGGAATTACTATCATAACAAATTCACACAATTTATCACAATAAATTGAGAATTAAAAACGTGATATTAATTCCTGACAAAAGCTCCCACAGATCCGAACAAGTTAATAAGCAAAATGACATACGCCCGATCTCGATTATCCTTAGAAGTTCTCCATGAAGAATACCAATTATCCCAGTCTACACAAGAACTGAACGACGGGATTTTTAAGTCACACCAACCTCGAATAAGCCTCCAAATATTTGAAGCAGTAGTGCATGAGAAAAATATATGAGAATTCCTAATTTTTTTAATCTAAATTTATATTTTTCTTCATGTATTCTTTGAATATTGAAACAAAGATGCTTGATAGAAGAAATAAAGTCAACTATAATTTTACCCCATTTCGCCATTTCTATTTTATTAAAGGTTGCATGCTTGCATTACCTCATAAACACACACAAACCAATTATACTAATAGATCATATTAGAAAATAATAAAGTTGGTGGTTTATTTATTTAGGTTAACAAAATGATTGGAGCAAACTATTATAGTCTTCTTCATAAAAGAGTTTAATATTGTGTAATTATACGCATTATTATAATGTAAAGAAGTTAAATAGTAGGCATGATAATATGTGACTTTATGCACATAGTTTAGGTCATCTTCTTCTTCAAAAAATATGTGTAATCTTTTTCCTAATGCCACATGCCCTAATTTTACAGGATAAAAGACTTAGCATACTTTCCCACTCTCCAATCATGTCACCACACCTACAATTAGAGCATAAGGTATGGTTGCTAAAAAAGTTTAGCCACTTGGGCCTCACTGAGTGTCACATCACTGCCATCTCATTTCAACACAACAACTCAAAATACCCTCTCACTCATAACACACCATATTTTAGCCATTTGGGTCCCATCACTCACCAATTTATTATTTTTCATAAATATTTCACACAAACTAAATTTATTTCATTTAAATAAAAATACAAATTACAATACGGAAATAAAAATACAATACGGAATTTTAAAAAAATACGGAATTTAAAAAATAAGAACGGAAAATATACGTAAAAAAACTAGATTATTATCCGGTCACTGTTGAGCATATTTTGCAATGATTTTTTCTTGTCTGTTTTGGATAATGCTCGCTTTAGGTTCCGGTAGTAAATCAGCATCAATCGCGAGAAACTCCATTTCTTTGAACTTCATCATCGCCACCTCTTTTTCTTTCTTCGCCTCGTATGCGGATGTTCCGGCTTGTAATTTGCGCCTTAAGTCTTCAGATACATAATCAGATAAATACCCCGATGCACTTCCCCTGCTGCTCCCCGTCGTCTCAAATTTGGTCTTTTTTGCGGGTCGAGTATTACCCGCGGGACGAGGTCTCACATCAGGCCGAAAAATTTCGGTGTGATCCTCCGTATCAAGGGGTTTCGACGCGTCCCATTTGGAGTGACCTTTTAAAATACGCCAGCAATGCTCGAGTTGAAACTTTCTCCCCTTCGGCTGTTGAGCTACAAAAGTTATCTTTGCAGCCTCGATGTGATCCGCCTCATTTTCCCCGCTTTTACGTTCAAGATGTTTGTAAATAGCACTAAACTTTTGTCAATCACCGTTGATCCTGGTCTATTTACCCGTGAGCATATGTATGGTACGATAACCTTGGGTCGTACCAGTGTTGAAGTCATCCATAATCTGTCCCCAAAACGAATCCTCGGATCGGTCGGCTCTAATTTGGCCATTCTCGGATGTTTCGATCCAACACTGAGTTAGCAAAATTTCTTCTTCACGTGACCAACGCGCACACTGTCGAATAGGCTCTTCTTCCTCATCGTTCTCATCGACTAAATTCACCGTGGCTCGTTTCGCCACTCGTTTTTTACGTTTATCTTTGGGTGGTTGAGGTTGTGGTTCTTTGAAACGTGGTTGAGGTTGTGATTGTTGGAAAACATCTGGTTGTTTTTTGAGATTTTGGAATGGAGCATGTTTTTGTTGTTGGTAATTTTGGAATTGGTTGTTGAGTTGGTGGTTAAAAAACGCTTGTTGTTGTTGACGGAAAATATGTTCCGGTGGCGGTATGGCCGTAGAATATTGGGTACCAAAACCGGGATATTGTTGGTATGACGACGACGATTGTGAGTGTTGTGACGATGGTGTAGACGGATTCGAGCCAATTTCTTGTTGGTATGACGAGTTCGGATTGAGAAGGTGAGTGAAATACCCTTACTCATTTGGATCTTGAGATATTTTTTTGTGTTTTTTGATAGAATTATTAGAAGGATAGAATAATTTTTGTGTTTAAAAAAGTGAAGTGGGGGTATGTATTTATTATGAAAAGGGTGAAAAAAAAAATCATTTTGAAAAAATATATCCGTTGCACTAGCCGTTAGTTTTTTTTTTGTCTCTTTCTGCGTCGATACACTGGCTGTTTAGCCATGGCGAAAAGTTGGTGATGGTTTGGGGTATCGTGGCGATCGCCACTTGAATGCCACATAGGAGTGGCGAAACCTCCTATATCATTACACCGTTTGCTCTTAGTAATATTTGTAGGCACAAATATTACAAGCTGATAAATCATTTCCCAAACTTTTTTGTTTCAAATAGCTTGTCACGCCAAAAAAAAAACCTTTCACCAAACCCATATATAACTAGAAATACAAAGTATAGGATCGATTACTAAATGGTTTCACCCAAATAGAAGAAGATTTTATTGTCTACACGTTTACTTAATCAAGCATATGATCACGTAAACTTAGTTTCTAACGATAACTTATTTTACTCTGTACTACTAAACAGACTTCTAAGAACTTACTTGACCACCAAATTCAAAGATTGAGACATTTAGAGTATACAAGGGAGTTCAGTATAATAGCTAATTATATTTATTAGCTATACTTACAAAAAAATAAGATACAAGCAAAATGAGCATATTCAATAAAAGTGAGTAATAGATATATTTTTTTTGTAAATATGTGTTTTATTTCAGTAAGGGTGCAAATAATTGCGTCAAAGTCTGCATTTTAAAACTAATAAGTTGACTTTTAGTTAAAGATTAACTTTTTTTTTTTTTAACGGCAAATTATATTAAGAAACTAGCAAGACGTTAGAAAAATTACAAAGATAAGGATCTAGGACATTTCATCCAAGAGATCCAATCAAAATTGTTTTTACACCTATTGGAGCACAAAGTAAAAGAGAGTAAAACAATCTCATCAAAAAGCATATCCATACGCGGTTGAGATGAGCCAAACAATGTCTGATTACGATACTTCCATATCACCCACCACATAACGTAAAAGACCCCTTCAAATATATCTTTAAAACCTTTAAGGAGACGAAGAGTGTGAAACCATACAAGCCAATCATCGTATGAGAATAAATCCGGGCAATCAAACTCCCACCATCGAGCCATTTTGGTAGTAATGTTCCGAGCCATAGAACAAGAGAAAAAAAGATGTGAGCATGACTCCCCTGCACAGCTGCAAATAGGGCAAGTGATAGAGGGAATTTCAATACCCCAAAGTGACAAATTAATCCTAGTTGGGAGCTTATCCAAACTCACTTTCCAAGCCATGATGTTAATCTTAATTGGGACTTCCGAAACTCATCTAGTAGGAGCACCAACCGCGAGAAGAAGATGATCATCTATGAAAAGTCGAGTAAATTTAATCGAGAATTCACCTGAGGAATCGAGGGACCAAATCCATCTATCATTAGAGACCGAGGGAATGACAGAGTTAACATCTTCGATGAGTTTGAAGAATTGCTCTTCTTCTAAACTTCCACGAAGGAGTCTTCTAAATAGCGTTGATTTTTTTCTGCCACCGTAGAGTTTTTATTGCAATCTAAAGCAAACATATGCGGGTATAATTGCTTAAGGGGGATATCAGTAAGC
>BQNB010070662.1:2674-18538 GCA_026074375.1 Tanacetum coccineum
AATGAAAACCTTGCTGAGATGGCTTTAACCGATCCAAAGAGTGTGAAGAGGTGTGTAAATCTCTTTGATTATCAGTTACCTTTGTATTAGTTATGTATTTGTTTATCATTTGCATTTTATATGTTAACAACAAAGGATGACTGACATTAACCTGGTGTTGAAGAAGTTTACTGATTCACGCCCTCCGCCTTAGTTGGATAACGTCATACTATCATTTTGAATATTTGGATTAAATTCTCTAGTTTCATCTTGAATATTTTGAATGTGTCGGATTTCATTTCGATTTGACTGCAACTTTTGTGATTTGAATGTTAAATCTCTGTAATGAATCTATTTAATTATGAATTTCTCATTTTATTTATTAGCTTTTTTTAATTATTTTAGATACTTGGTTTAAATAAATAAGAGCTTTATTGAAGAAAATTATTTGTATTTTTCCCATAGATCTGTGACTGTTTACCGACGGATCTCTAACAGAATTTCCGACGCTTTTCCGATTGAAAATTTACTGACGGATTTGCGACGAGCAATTACTGACAGAATTATGACGTGTGTCTTCTGTCGGTGTTTCTGACAGAGTTCCGACTGAAAAAATTTAGCGACCATGAAAAATCCGACAGCCTATTTCTGTCGCAAATCTGTTGGAAACACCTGTTACTGACCGATTTCCGACAGAAAAGTCCGTCGCTATAGACCAGTTATGTAGTAGTGTAAGAGCATCGGCAATCGGCAATGGAAACTCAATGAGAGATCAAATATGAATAAGGAGACGATCGACATGAAACTTAATGGATAACATTAATCACACCACTAGAATGTTTATTGAATAAGGGATCGATACCCATTGACCAAACATTAATCGGCTGTTTCTTCTTAATGAGGAAGAAAAATGTGGGCCCAAACCTTTAATGCATCCTAGTTGGGGGAAGCATTAAAGCTTCCCTCTCCTTAATAAGAGGCTAATTAAGAGTTTGATATAGAATCGCTTAATTTGGTAAACATGCAAACCCTAACTCTTATTTTAAAGGTCAACGGACCATAATCTGTATAATGAGATAGATATCGATATGACAATCATTTGGCTTTAATGACAAGCACAAAGATTTATCCAACTCATGTCAGTGAAAACGTATGTATCTACTATTCCTCTAAGTGCCATGTGAAGTGAAGTTACGTGTTTCAAGTGGACAATCAGCTCATCTCATCGGTGTGAACCTCAAACTCCTTACGCTTTTCCATTTTCATACTACTTCACATTATTCGTTTCAATCTTTAGATAATATTAAAACTCTATGGTTTTTTCTAGCTTAATTAAAGGATTAACTTCGCGCTAACAAAAAAATACCCTCACGAATCGGAAATTTTATATGTAAGAACATTAAACTCTCTTGCTTTTAACCTTCATAGGTAAACTTTTAACTATTTTTTCTTGTTTTTTTGAAGCTCTCCTGAGATTAAATTAAAAATTATTTTTTTTTGCTGATAATTAGTTTAGTGCAGTTTTAGAAAACAAATGGTGAATAACTATATTCGAGTAATGTAAAACGACTTACTCATTGTAGACAATTTTACGGAAAAATAATGATTTATGTTCGACATCAATTCATATCACACTGATAAGTTAAAGGTTGGCTCCATATGTGTTTATACAGGCCAATGGTTTCTTTTAGCTTATTGCTTTGATAGCCACTTATACTAGATTTTATGATTGACTGGCATACAGATCCATATGGCTAGAATTTTTGGAATACTAGCATTTCATGTATTCTTGTCAACATTTCTGCATACTCTGGTCTTTTCCACATCAACCGACGGGCTTGTTAGGATAAGAATAAAAAAATTGAAATTTGATGAGACAAGTCGTATTGCTTCGAACCTAAGTACTGCGAATGATGGTGATTACTTGAAGGCCATAATCAGAAAATATACGCTGATTGCAGATAAGCTTCGTGATCCCCAAGAATCTGATATTATACCATTGAAGAGCTATATGGGCACTCAATACTTTGGTGAGATTGGCATTGGCACGCCACCACAAAAGTTCACTGTAATCTTTGACACTGGCAGTTCTAACTTATGGATTCCATCATCAGAATGCATACTTTCGGTAAGATGTTTGTGCACTTCATATAAGCCAATGAACATCACTTATTATGAATTAAAAGTCGAAGCAAATGAACTATGCCACTCCTGCAGGCATCTTGCTTTCTCCATTCGAAATACAAGTCAAGTCAGTCACTCACCTACAAAGGGAATGGTTAGTGATTTAGCGTTAATGCCATAAAGTTTTTTTCTTATATGAGATTTTGACGTACATTACTGAAAAACACTGTTTAATTAACAGCCATTAATGAAACTTGGATACAAAATAATTATCTTATACAGCTAAATGATCATACGTAGAATTTTGAACTCTGCTTTACTGATGTTTAGATGTACAACTCGCTTAAAGTAATCAAAATTCTTTGTAGGATATGAAGTTTGAACACTCTTAAACTGAATCAAAGTTCAAAATTCTTTTAAAAGTCCAAAATTCTAGATAGAATTTTCTTATGTACTGTCATATGTCCAATTACTTTCTTTTTAATACATAGACATAGTGGGGTTTTACGTAGCGTTCTGTTCATACAATAAAGATTGTGGGTTAAACTTGCCATATTCAGATTTTGACTGATATTCCGCAAATATTTGTCACAATTGTTGAAGGCAAGCTTGCTACTATTGATTATCGTAGCGGATCAATATCTGGATACTTTAGTGAAGACAACATCAAAGTTGGTGATATAGTGGTCGAGGATCAGGTGAAGTTTACTAGTATGTATTTTACAGAAGCATTTTGCAATCAGATCCAACTTGGTAATGGGTGAATGTAATGAATGTGGATATCTGTGGTTTGATCAGGAGTTCATTGAGGCAACAAGGGACGTTGGCCTGACCTTTTTAGCTGGGAGGTTTGATGGTATCCTTGGGCTTGGATTCAAGGAATTATCTGTTGGTAACACTGCGCCACTTTGGTATGTTTAATATATGTCCCTACAATTCTAAATAATACGGAGTACACTTTTTTTGCATTAGCTATTTAGCTAGCATTCCTATGTTGTTCATCCCGCTTACATGAGACAAAAATGGTGCCAACAAAGAAGGAACATATAGCTGCAAAGACATACTTTGTGATTTAAATTCTTATGTTCAATCCCTAATCAAGTGAATTCATTACAAAGATGGTATCACTTGTGCAAACAACATTTTTATTGTTATGCTTGTAGTCAGTCATGAAGGTTATTTGTCGGGGCATAGTTTCTTGTGTAATCAAGTTTGTGTACAGGGAAAATATGGTCAATCAACATTTAGTTAAGGAGCGTATATTTTCACTATGGCTTAACCAAAAAGGTGAGGAAGCCGAAGGTGGTGAAATCATCTTTGGCGGTGCTGATCCAAATCACTATAAAGGAGTGCATACCTATGTTCCGGTAACACAAAAGGGATATTGGCAGGTTTTTCATCTACTCTATACTATATGTTTGTTCTAAAATATACCAAAAGATACTTTATATAATATTTCTAATGATTTTGGTGTTTCATTGTTTGTTAGTTTGATATGGGTGATGTACTTATTGATGGGAAACCGAATGGTATCCATTTGAAAAACATCATATGTAACCACATGTTGAATTATTGATTTTGCATGATGTTGTATTTTTTCATGCAGGATTTTGTAAAAATGGGTGTTCAGCAATTGCAGATTCAGGAACTTCATTTATAGCTGGTCCAACGGTACTCTATAGTTTTCTATTTCGTGATAGTTCTATGGTACATTAAATGATCGGTTTGTCTTTTTTTTAATTGGAATGTTATGTATGAACTATATTCTGTTTTAACTGCTTCAATATAAGGTTGCTTGTTATTATTGTTAGTTTGTTGAGCTTGTAAGTGTGTTCGTTGAATTTTAGAGTGCGATCACCGAGATAAATGAAGCCATTGGGGCAAATGGAGTTTTTACTGATTCATGTACGACGGTGGTTAAAGTACTTGGACGCCTGCTATTCGATATGCTTGCTTTTGGGGTAACAAGTTCATATCTTTATATTGGTATACATCTGATTATATGTTAAAATTTCTTATGTCTCTGTGTCACATTAAAACAGATTGAACCAAATAAGTTATGTCTCCCGTTTGGAGTCTGTCTTCTTAGTGAGGATCACGAAGGAAGGTCAGCTTTCATTCATTGTTATCTAGTTACCTGATTTCTGCATGCTGTCGAATTTTCATATTTCTCTTTGGATAATTTTTTATGGGCTTCCACCAAAAAAGTTCTTTTCACAAAAAAACATGGTCTAACCCCATTCAGACTGGGTTGTGATAACTATTAATTCGTTCTAACCACACATTTGGAAATTTGGTATTTTAATACTAGTTTTCGTATCAATATACCCATATAAATAAAAACTCTTAAAATCTCAAAGTTCACTAATTCATTATCGACATAAACACGTAAACAAATCATTGTAATTATGGTCTGTATAAACTGTCTATTCCACTATCATATATGCCTTTTTCACCTAGATGGCTAGATAGTAACCATATATGCCAAGTCTTCTACGGTGACTTTCTCCTTGGCACTGAGTTTTATCTAATCGTGCACAATGCACGGTCGTATGATAAGTCTTGCATTTGAACAAAATGGATGAAACATTGCTTGTGAAATTGTTACAATTTTATCAAGTGATTAACAGATTATATCCTTTTGAACACCAAGTATGGGAATAATTGTTGCAATGGTGTTTGGTCTGCAGTGTCGGCATTAAAAGTGTCGTAGACAGGAGTGATGGTGTATCATCTGGACTCGAAGGAACCCCAGTGTGCATAGTTTGTAAACTGATAGTGCGGCTGATACATAATGGGCTCAAAATGAACCAGACACGAGAACTTGTTTTAAAGTTGGCCAGCGATGTGAGTATACTATATCTCACATTTATTTTATTATCTGTCGGTAATAATTGATTTATTTTCTTTATACATGTTTTATAAAAATATATTAAATTAAACATTTAATCTTTATATATCCGTGTCCAAAGCCCCATACGAGCCCAAATTTGCAGGTTTGTCACCTGGTACCAATTCCTGCAGGGGAATCAGCGGGAGAGTCGATGGTTGACTGTGCAAGACTTCCTTATATGCCTACTGTTTCATTTACAGTTGGTGGCAGAGAATTTAAACTTTCACCTGATGAGGTATTATTCTAACTAACACATTATATATGTATTATGGTAAGAATTTTTTAACAAAAACATAGTTTCATACTTGGTTGTGAGTCTTTGATTCTTATTAATCAAACATATTACATACCTTCTTAACATATTCTCTAATTGTTTTGCAGTACATTCTTAAGATTGGGGAGGGTGCTGATATGAAGTGTGTAAGTGGTTTCATTCCACTGGATATCCCTCCACCCCGTGGCCCAGCCTGGTATGTCTGCCTTTTATTTACCGGGAAGGTCTGCTAATAGAGAGATCTACTGGTCACATTCCAAAAGCAGTATTTTTATTATTTTTTTTTATTTACAGACTTATTTTTATTCCTATGATGCAGGATACTGGGTGATGTGTTTATGCAACGTTATCACACAATATTTGACTATGGAAATCTCAGAGTTGGATTTGCGGAAGCTTCATAAGCACGACATCTAGATTGTGTAGATGTGCTTGCGAGACCAAAATCTAATATCTATAGACATGTCAAATTAATAAAATACGTTTGTAACTTTGAATTTTTTACGCATTTTTCTCTTTTTTGTTACATAATAAAGATAAGGTATGTGGAGGCCCATTTTTTCTTATCACTGAGGTCAGTTAATTATGAAATTACTAATTGGAAGTATGCATAAGGTTCCATTTGTGCCGACCCCGTATAGATAACATCATGATTACCAAAGGGCTCTCAATGATACTCCTTGTTTTGTGAGAAGCTCTCTAACCAAATGGTTGTGAGTTCAAGTCATGCTTAGGACATTGAGATTGATTTGTTGTATATATCTATCTGATATATGTTCAAAATGTTCTATTAATTTTAAATAAACTAGAGGGCATTATCATTATCCGGAATGTTATTATTTTGAAAATGTATAAATGAAATGAGATACATGACCGGCCTATACATTAGTCTTAATATACGAGTGGCCTTCATGATTAAAGTTAATGTTTGGTAATCATATGCATTTTGATGAAAATCTGGATTTTTTTTTTCGTTTGAAAATTTCCTTAAAAAGATCGGCTCTTTATCTATTAACTGATCTAATTGTGATGTTAAAAAGACCGGTTATCAACCGATCTATTTAGGTTCTTTTCAAATAGATCACCCTTGTATAGAGTTGTTTATAACCGATCTATTTGAGGTGTTTCAACCGTTCTATTTAACCTTTTTTTGTAGTAGTGACGCTCACTTATGCTTTCAAACTAACCAAGAACAACAAAGTATTATATATTGAACAGATTATGATGAAAAATTCTGTTTGGTAAGAATATATAAGGTGTACACAGCGGATATTGATCTAGTTTAGCATAAACAATTAACACACATGTAAACACAATAAGGAACATGAAAAGTAACTAGAAAACATACCCTTGAAGTCAACAGCAAGTATTATGAAACAAGTGACTAAATTGTCACCTCTACGAGTGCTCACACAAACACGTCTAACAAGTACGCCCGGATGCTAGTCCTACTTCACGTGTATCCCAATACAACCTTTGTATAATAAACCCACTGAAAACGATCACCAAAACCCACTCTTGGAATATTAACCGAAATTCAGAAAAGGGGATTAGGGTTTAACCAAATTCGGTTGTAACCGAATTAGGTAGAATGAACCGAATAAGCCCTAATCTAAACCCTAGATCGAAACAAATAGTTGTCACTTCTTGAGAACCTGTAAACCAACCTTATGGACCTTCCTTAATTGTCTTGGGATCAAATCACAACTCCTAAACCTCTATTGAGGTCTACCGAATTACACAGCCAAGAAAAGGGGTAACCGAAAAAGACTTAAACTAATTAGGGTTTAAGTTGGATCGGCTGTTATGAATTAGGGGAACTGGAAAACGTTTTTTCTAAGTTTGTTTGGCTAATCTGTCATGTATAATGAACAAAGGGATGAGGTATTTATAGCCTTAAACCCTTTACTCATGATAAGAGAAAAAACCAACTCATGAACTCATTTCCAAGCCTTATCATCTTTCCCTTCTACTTATTCCTTCATACATCGAACCTAGACCTCACCTAGAACCTTCCATTGTGGCCGGCCTCATGAGGACACCACAAAGTCCTTGTCTAGTCGATATATTGTCCAAAAGGTTTACATAGAAACGATACGTGAAGTAAACAAACGTACTCTAAATGTTTAACGTGTGTGCCCCCAATAGGCTCACACACTTCTAGTCGTGTTCGAGCTAATCCAACTCACACAATCCAACAGCTCCCACTTAGGAGTTGGAGTAACATATAGCCTATACACTAACGACGGAAACGTCTAGCAACACTCACATTCGTTTTCAAAACTAGAAGTGTCTAAGATCAAGTTTCATAAACATTCCCAGTAGCATGGTTATTTTATCTCTTGCTATAATCATCTCTTTGTTCAAATACTGTTAAACCATGAATATTGATCCTAACTCATTCCATATAGTTTAACTATTTAGATTCTCGTTATAGAATTTAATACAGATATACCAAATGTAATAAAGAATCATCTTGCATTACCCTTTGGGTTCGGTTGAACAATGATCTGATTAATTCTGGAGAGGCGCCAAGGTATCATTCTGCACATCAAGTAGAGGAACAAATTTTTTGTTGAATACAAGTGTTGTGAATGCTGCTTCACATCACTTCCAATAATTGTCTTTATAACTACCATTTTTAGGACAACGTTTGACTTAGAATTAAAAAGTGATATCCACACATACCAGAACTTTTTTGTATTCTCAAGTCTAAGGATGACTTAACTAACCATTTTTGAAATTTTACTTATGACAACGGATCCATAAAGTAAACATTCGAAGCTTGGGGTGTCCAATACGCATCCCTTGTGAGTAACATATGAGTTTGGTGGGAACTATCCATATATTCAACAAATATAACCAACACTCACATTTGCCTTATGTAACAATACTCCCATACTGTTAACCGACAATGGACATATTTAGAATGATAAATCATTCAAGGATTAAATATGCAAATATAGGATAAACAATTATTATCTGAATGAAAACAAATACATCGTATCTTTATTCATCAGAAAATAAAATTGTCTTATAATCCCAATTATCCAAATAACTAATAAACACAGATTTACATGAGACTACTAGCTGGAAGCATTCCAATATTCCTAGTATGTTTTGAATGCTTTGAAAAAGCCAGCGCTTTTGTAAATGGATTAGTTAAGTTGTCATTTGTGTGAACTTTTTCTAACTTTATGTCACCAAATTCAATAACTTCACGAAGGTAGTGAACTTTGGCACGGAAATGTCTAGCACCTGTGGCATGTAAGGAGGAGTACGATGGGATAATCCCATGATCCCTTAGATGATACATAAACTCTTGACTCATATACTCGCCCCCACGATCAGAACGTAGCGATCTTATGGTCTTACCGAGTTGATTCTCTACTTCCTTTTGAAACACTTTGAAAGTTTCAAACACTTAATGTTTATGCTTTAACAAGTAAACATAACCATAACGACTAAAATCGTCAGTGAAAGTGACGAAGTAGCTTGCTCCTTGTCTTGACATGATCTTGAATGGGCCACATACATCGGTGTGTATTAGTCCAAGTAAGTCTTTGGCCCTTTCTACTTGATGTGTGTAAGGTTTTCTTTCCATCTTTCCAGACATACAAGAGACGCATTTTTCAAAAGCCCTAAGGTTAGTTGAATTGAGAAGTCCATCATGTTGCAACTTCTTAATGCGTTTCTTGCTAATGTGTCCAAGACGACAATGCCACAAGAGAGCAGAGTCCAAGTCTAACTTGGCTCTTTTGTTGCTTACAACATACATAGAACTATCATTTGCATAAGAATTAGACAAATCAATTTCAAAAATACCATCTCTTGGGATAGAACTAAAATAAACCATGTTATTCCTAGAAACTTGAATTGTATTATTCACGAAGCAGTTAACAAAACCATCTTCGTACAAACGGGAAACAGAAATGACCACTCTAATAATAGAGGGAGCATAATGAAAATTGTTCAAAACAATCTCTAATCCACTCGGGAGACATAAATGAAAGACGTCAATTGCTTCAATAGCTTCACGTTGACCATTGCCACGTATAAGCTAAGAGCCCCCGGCTTCAGTTTCCTACTTGCCCTTAGACCCTGCGTTGTATTACAAATATGAGTACCACAACTAGTGTCATAGATCCATGATCTATTAAAGAAAGTATCCACATGATCTATAGAGGGAAAGTATTAAGTTCTATATGAAGATAACCATGAACTGTTAGCACCCTGAAGATAGCTTCAAGTTCCTTCATGCAACTTGGCTAAATTCTAAGACTGTTCATCTTACACTATATTGGAGCTTACGACGGCTAGTATCCCTATCTTCGTGTGTACCACAAGGGGAAATCCACATCAAATGACAGCTAGTAGGTCCTTAGCAGGATTTTTCTTATTCATGTGGAGTGAACTCTTGGGCTTGGGATGATAAGCGCGCTTATACTTTCCCTTCCTTTGATTTTTACCCCTAGCACGGAAATGCGGTTTTTGCTTGTTTTTTCTTTTTTTGGACTTTCCCTGCTCGAATTACATGAAGTGCAGGAGCAGTTTGTTTAGGCTGAGTTTGCTCATGTAGCTTCCGCATGGCATGCAACTCATTAACCGTCTTCCCCATGCCGTGCATACTGTAATTCTGCACAGTCTGAAGAAGCTCCTGATCTGCTTGCTGGGCAAGCAAGATATTAACTCCTATACATCTCATAAACACTAGCTACTTTATTGTGAGGAAAACACCCTTGTTTTCCACAAAATGTTTTGTGGAAAACAAGAAAACAGAGATCGCGCATTCATTTCGTCGTTTTCCAACAAAATTCTCTACAAAACACAAAATCCCTATTTTCTCTTTTATACACAAAACTAGAAAACAATTTTATTTTGTTTTTCCCGTTTTCCTTTTATGACACCCATATCTATTTCCCTCTTATTTCCTACGTTTTATACGTTTTTATAAGTTTTTTTTATGTTTATGTACGCTTACAGACTTTTTGTTTGTTTTTTACGATTTCGACAGTTTTTTTACGTTTTCGTCCGTTTTTTACGTTTTCGTCCATTTTTTACGTTTTCGTCCGTTTTTTACACTTGTCTGTATTTTACGTTTTCGTCCTTTTTTTACGATTTCGTCCGTTTTACGATTTCGACGTTTTTTTTTTTTTTTGTGTTTTTTTTTTATTGGATTTTTTTTTTGTTTGTTGGGGGGGGGGGTGTGGGTTGTTTTTTAATTTTTATTGTTTGTTTTTTTTAATAACGATTTCGTCCGTTTTTTTACGATTTCGTCTATTTTTTTACTATTTCGTCCGTTTTTACTTTTTCGTCCGTTTTTTACGACTTCGTCCGTTTTTTTACGCCTTCGTCCGTTTTTTACGACTTCGTCCGTTGTTTTACGACTTCGTCCGTTTTTTTACGTTTTCGCCCTTTTTTTACGATTTCACACGTTTTTTACGATTTCGCCCGTTTTTACATTTTCGTTCATTTTTTTACGTCTTCGTCCTTTTTTACGTTTTCGTCCGTTTTCAACGTTTTCGTCCTTTTTTACGTTTTCGTTCGTTTTTTACGATTTCGTCCGGTTTTTACGATTTCGCCCTTTTTTACCGTTTTTCGTCCTTTTTACGTTTTCACCCTTTTTTACTATTTCGTCCGTTTTTTTACGTTTTCGTCCTTTTTTTATGATTTCGTCCATTTTTTACGTTTTCGTTTGTTTTTTTACGATTTCGTCCGTTTTTTTACGATTTCGTCCGTTTTTTTTACGTTTTCGTCCTTTTTTTACGTTTTCGTCCGTTTTTTTACGTTTTCGTCCATTTTTTAACGATTTCGTCTGTTTTTATACGTTTTCGTCCATTTTTTACGTTTTCGTCCGTTTTTTACGATTTCGTCTGTTTTTTACGACTTCGATCGTTTTTACGATTTCGTCCGTTTTTTTATGATTTCGTTCGTTTTTTACCTTTTTTAAACATTTCGTCTGTGTTTTTAACGACTCGTCCTTTTTTTTTACGACTTCGTCCGTTTTTAGGTTTTTTACGTTTTCGTTCGTTTTTTTACATTTTTGTCCGTTTTTTACGATTTCGATTCGTTTTTTACGATTTCGCCCTTTTTTACGAAAACGTAAAAAACGGACGAAATCTTAAAAAACGGACGAAAACGTAAAAACGGACGAAATCGTAAAAAATCAGACGAAATCGTAAAAAAACGGACGAAATCGTAAAAAACAGACGAAATCGTAAAAAAAGGACGAAATCGTAAAAAACAGACGAAATCGTAAAAAAACGGACGAAATCGTAAAAAAGGGACGAAATCGTAAAAAACGGACGAAATCGTAAAAAACGGACGAAATTGTTAACAAAAACGTAAAAAATAGACGAAAAAGTAAAAAAACAGACGAAATCGTAAAAAAACGGGCGAAAACGTAAAAAAGCTGACGAAAACGTAAAAAATGAACGAAAACGTAAAAATACGGACGAAAACGTTAAAAACCCATTAAATAATTAAGATTCGCACAGTAGCCCATTTATCTCATTAGTGCTCGTTTGAACCCGTCCCGTTTGGGCCCGTGCCCGTTTTGGTCCCGTACCCGTTTTTGCCTGATGCTCGCAGCCCGCACCAGCCCTAGTCCGTTTTTTGCCGCCTCTATTTTTGTATTTCGAATATGTCTTTATAATATTACAAAAGTAAATAGAGAATTGAGATAGAAACAACAACACTTGAACATGTATTTTGTAAAATGGAAAACACAAACACATGTTTCTTTAACTAAACGCGTTTTCCAAATTTTCAATTATTTTGTGAAGATGGAAACCCCCTCATTTTTCCTACAAAACAGGAAACAGAAAATGATGGAAAATGTTTTTTCCAACTAACGTCAACCAAAGGTTTTCCAGATATAGTGGATCTCGGATCCATAGTCATGGCAAGATTCCAGCAATCCTTTTGATCCGTTAACCCATGCAGCATGAGCTGTAAGAGCTTCCGGAGCAACTTGCTGACCAGCTTGAGCTGGGACAGGAGCAGGAGGAATTGGCTGCTCTTGGTAATCCAACTTATCCATAACTGATAGTACAATCCTAAGTTGTCTGTATACCAATTAATAAAGTTGGGTCCAGTCAGTTTTTGCTTCTCGAAGAAGCCCCTGAAGACCTAATTGTTAGCTGACGAGGTTGTCATCTACAATTAGAAAAAGTTCAAATATTAGTATTGTCGATAATTAAATTCTTAAAAGAATTAACTACCCAATTAATTACTAATAAGACTAAGATCCAACTTGACCTCCCACTTATAATAGAAGGTCTGACCAACGCGTACACAAGTAGGGCAAGAGGTAAGCAACGAGCGTTAATTGCATTGAATGCAACTCTTAGATTTATGAGACTAGTGACATTAGTAACTCTTATAGTAATGTCAAAAGAATATTTGGTCTCATATTATGCCTCGGGTCCGAGGTCTGACCAGGTAACTCGATTTAAGTCCACCAAAATAGAACGTGCGAAAATTGACAAAGGTCTGACCAATGGAAAAAATTCGCCATGGGTTGGCAAGGCCCTGAGGTCTGACCAGAGAGGTCAAGCCAAATGCACGTGTTCTAGTTTTGGCTGGCATAGACTTAAAACTTCATATAAGGGTATACACATAAATGTGACAAAAATCGTGTACAAGAAGCATGCAAAACAACTTGTAGCACTAAGTTAAGAAAACATTTTGTTAACCTTTTTGGTATAGTCATCATTTTGTCAAATGTTCTCGGTAGCTCCATTTTGGACTCACAAAGAAGCGGAGAAACAGGTCAGCGCGAAGCGTATTAAAAACCTGACTTCATTTGGGGAATCTTACTTCTACCCGCCTTAAACTTCTCTTATAGTTTGTCCATAATGGGTGAGCCGTACTTCCAATTGACTAATGATGCTATTGTATGTTAAGAAACCCTTTTGTTAACATTAGTTTTATTGTTGCCAATATGGTGGGATTACAAATTGATCAAACCCTATATTGTACTCCTACTTGGTCCGAAGACACAAGTAATTCCAATAATTCCCTCATATGCCGAAGCATGTAGTGGGGCGGGAGAAAATTAAAGATCAATTCAACCCCATATTGCGCATGTAAAACTAAAGCTTCACAAGAAATCAAATTTCATAGTTTAATGTCCGTATTAATTTGTCCAAAAACCCCGGTTTTGCAAATAACACATAACTGGTCACAAGGAGTAAAATTACGTGTGTAATATTAGACATGTTTTAATCCAAGTTTCTCTATAAGTTGTAAGTCCGTTTTCAAGAGTTTCATAAAGTCTTATATGCAAATATTGATTCATCACATGGCATATCACATATAAGCAATCAAAACAGACTAAAAATGGATTAAAAATTGAGGAACAAACTCTTATAATGAAAGCAGTAATATCACATAATGCCTCGAGTTCTCAAAAGAGTCTTCCCCAATTAAAGAACATACGACTCTCACTAGGTTTTCTGCTAAAGTGCCTAGATCGCCACATCCATCATATAACATAATTGCGTGAGTCTTACAGCCGAGATAAAACAAGAATAGAATCATCATGGCAGCTTAATTAACATTTATTTTTTGATCTATTCTTCTTTTTATCAATTTACATTTGTGTTGATTCTAGGTGTTTATTTATTAGTTATGGCAAGTATTGCATATAATTTTCCAACAAAACAATAAATAAACTAATTTCATGCAGCCCTAGCATGTTTAAATCATATGTAATACATAAATACTAAACGAGTTGACTCGTGATGCCATTGTTGGAATTTAACAATCAAGTTAACCATTAACTCTTACGAGTACGCAGCGGATATTGATCTAGTTTAGCATAAACAATTAACACACATGTAAACACAATAAGGAACATGAAAGGTAAATAGAAAACATACCCTTGAAGTCAACTGCAAATGATTATGAAACAAGTGACTAAATTGTTACCTCTATGAGTGCTCACACAAACACGTCTAACAAGCGCGCCCGGATGCTAGTCCTACTCCACGTGTACCCAATACAACCTTTTTATACCAAAGCACCCTGAATAAATCCCCTAATACCACCCTTGTATATAGTACCGAAATTCAGGAAGTGAGACTTAGGGTTTAACCGAAATTGGACAGAATCACCGAAAATGCCCAATATCAAAACCCTAGATCGTTTCTAATGTTGTCACGCCTTGACAACTCGTAAACCCACCCTATGGATCTGTTGTGTTTGTCTTGGGATCAAATCACAAAGTCTTAACCTCTATGGAGGTTTACCGAAATACACAGCCAAAGGAAAAGTAAACCGAAAATGTTAAAACCCTAACTTAGGAATTGTTTTCGGCTGTTTTGAGAATGAGGAGTGAATTGCAACTGATTTGGAAGTTTCTTAGGTTTTGTAATCATCCCTTATGAGCTGAGAAGAGGGATATATATAGTTTCCAAGTCTCACTCATGACAAGGGTAAAAAACCAACTCATGATAAGAATAAAACTCTATAAGCTTTTAATCTTATCATACCACTTCCTTTCATTCTTATCAAAACCAAACCTAGACACTCTTTGGAACCATTCTAGAACCTCCTGGTCGTTTACCACATTAGGACAACATAAGGTTCTTGTCTAGTTAACATTCGGTTCAAATGGTTTACATTAGAAAGCTTCGTGAAGTAAAAACGTACTCTAAATGTTTTAACGTGTGTGCCCCCAATAGGCTCACACACTTCTAGTCGTATGTGGCTAATCCAACTACCACAATCTAACAAGTCTTAATATACGAGTGGCCTTCATGATTAAAGTTAATGTTTGGGTGACTTCCACGCTCGCTTATGCTTTCAAACTAACCAATAACAACAAAGTATTATATATTGAACAGATTATGATGAAAAATTCTGTTTGGTAAGAATATATAAGGTGTATAGTTCATGAATTTAGATAATCCCCTTTGAGATTTTCTAAAAAGCCACGAGTTCGATCGTAACAAGCTAAGACTGTTGGGTCAATGTGGACATAATCTCGACATTGTTCCTGCTACTTATGTAATAAACGAAAGCCAAAGGGCTAAATACGCTAGACAGATAGTTAATAACCGTTTTATAGTTATAGCGGTTATGGAAGTTAGTTAGTTAGTTGATTCGGTTATGCTTTTACCAAACAGACATGATGGTTCAGAAAAACCATCTATATAAACGCATGTACATATGATGTTCAGTAGTTAGACGAAATACAATTATTCAGTATATTTGCAACTTGTTATCGACTCGACATATGGGGACAACAGTCAACATTCAGATGAGTAACTCTGTGAATGTTACCATCCAAGTATTATATTGTCCTTAGAGCGGGTTGTATGGAACGGTCTACGTTGTCAGTTATTAACGTCATACATATGATATTCAAAACAAAGCAAAACTTGGCATGTATGATGTGTACTTCAAACATATGAGACCCAAACCATTGAAAGTTGGCTATTTATTGGTACATGCATATGCAAGATTAATATGACCGTAAATATATACTACTATTGGTAATGCTCTCCGTAGTTAGCAACCTTTATAGGTTGAGGCTATTGTTTTGTTTGCGTTACGGGATACTAACAAGTTGCTATGATTAATATAC
>BQNB010070663.1:4742-29176 GCA_026074375.1 Tanacetum coccineum
TGAACCTAATAAGCTATAAGCCATAAGCTGTTGTAATAAGCTATTTCTATAAGCTCACTTATCACTTTTATAATCATTAAAACTAATCCTAAAAGCCCTAAGCCATCGGGTCAATATTTCTAAACCAAACGTATCCATTTTGGATTTTTAAGCTCATAAGCTCTTTTCATAAGCTACAAGCTCGTAAAACTTACTTATTTTAGCTTATATTAATAAGCTATAAGCTTCAATTGATTTTGAGATAAAAAATACAAAGATTATATAATTTGGACTAGAAATGCAAATCGTATATGCATGAGGGGTATATATTGTAACTTTTGAAATTATTAAACTTTCGGACCAAAAGTGTAATTATCCTAAAGTTAAAACAACAAGGGCCTATTTTGCCATATTTCTAAGTTAAGGGTTAAATGGTTAAAATATAATTAAAGGGTTAAAAGTGTAAATTAATATATACCAAAGGTATATATTGTAATTTTCATATTCTCAAGGGTATAAAATGTAATATTTTTATATTTATTATAAAAATATATTTAAAAATTATAAGACTCGATTTTATTAAAGCCCGACACATTTGTCGTTATTATTCGTCGATCAAAACACTATAAAATAATTATGTTATGTATTTAACATAATTTATCATCTACTAGCTTTTAAAGAAACTTAAAATCTTATCAATTAACTATAACGTGTCACCTTACTAGGGAGTTTCATGTAAGGGGATTTCATTTGGGTAGACGTCTTGACGAGTTGCTGGATTTACGATTTAAAGTGTCCTAGCTCTTCAAACGTTTACTGCATGACCTCTGGATTATGATAGCCCGAACAATGATATGATGTTTTCACAAACTAATAAACCAAATTAATATTTACGTTAAACTTTATGAAATAAAGTTTTGAAATATAAACAATCGAACTAAGACTTGACATATTACCCCAGGTTGCTTGACGAGGCTGTTTACTTCCATTTGAATTAAATTTCAAATCAATCAACTACCCTATTAAGGTGAGTTCATAGTCCCACCTTTACATGTTTTCTAAACTCAGTGGGAAGATACATGCTATAAACCATGAATACAAGTATTTTCCAACTATATGCTATCCTGATATATTATTGCCTAAGTTTATCTTCACTGCCAATATCATTTAATCATGAACCATTAATCACTTGTGAGTGTGAATATTGTGGATAGGTCTATCGGGATTGACGAATCCCGTTTGTGGTTACCTGTACATGAGGTAATCAAACGCACTATATTTGAGAATAATGGGTAACTTTGGCAAGTTACCTTTGCAAGAGGACAAGGTGATTTCCATGTTAATATGTTGGTGTCATGAGCTTAGGGCAATAATAATGTTTTCCATGATAATTGTAATTGTACAATTATTACCACTTATGATGACTTGTATTCAACCATTTCATTACAAACCTATGAATTTCACTAAACCTTTGTGTTGACCTTTTTAGCATGTTTATCTCAGGTAATTGAGCAACCTATGGCAAGGAGTGACATTGGACTTGAGGACGTCTAAACTTGTTATCATTCAACCTCTATGTTTTCATATGTATTTTGGGACCTCCTTTTGTAAAACTCTGAAATAATATTGAATGATAACTAAATTTTCCAAAACATCTTTTTTGAGTCGTTTTCTATGATTATGACTGTTAATTCATGAAGTAATACCCCAAATTAGCTTCTGTTGCTATATGTCAAATAAGGGGGTGTTACAGATTGGTATCAAGCGCAACGGTTATAGAGAACAAAGTTAAAACCTAAACTATAACTATTTTCCATCCAAGAAAGTCCTTCGTGCCACTACATTTCCTGAATAGTATGTAAAGATACATAACTATTATATAAATAACTTATGTTATTTTACACTGGGTTGTTACAGAGTTATGTCTACATCCACCCACCCTATCATTGTCCCATCTGATTCCGATGTAAAGGATGCTTTTTCCTCTACCCTATTATCGTACAATCTGATTACGATGTTGAGTATGCTTTTTCCTCTACACACTTCTCCTTAACTATACTCGGATCACGAAATATCTTCCCCGCCTCACAGGGAAACACTCCTTCTGACCGCTTTAGATGATTTAACCAAGGATCTTTTGGCCTCGCTAGCCATCTCACCTTTCCATGATGATCCATATATGAAGGTCATGCAAGCATATAATTCTACTAGTAATGAATCACCTATTCCACCACCATAAGCTCATATTGCTCCACCAACTGTTTTACCTCCATCTCTAGTGTTGCCACTATCACCAATGTTTGATCCTCAAGATTTCTTTCTTCCCGAGGAGATTCTGCCACCTCAGAAATGAGCCCGTTTCCTATCACCCTCCTCTACTGATTTCTCTACCCCACCTCAAGTATTTGAGATTGGAGAGAGTTCTCATAAGACGCATCTGGAGGGACATGAGGAACAGATCAAGACTATTTTAAATCACTTAGATGAGCTCCCTCTTGAGCGTATTGAGCACATGGAAGATAAGATAAAAGGTCTTGGTAATGGTCGAGCAATCATACAGCGAGATTTTGACCAACTAGAAACCGAACTTCAAGAAGCTCGTACTCAAATTTCTGGATTTCAGAGAGAGAAAATAAGGCATGACAACGAGATTGTTCTTGCTCGTGTCAGGACTTCTACTCTGGAGATACTCATCGAGGATATCCACGTTCACCATCGATCAGATATGAAGAGTCTTCTGGACAAGATCCGTAAGCTCAAGAACCACAAGGGAGGACCACCAGACTACTAGACTAGATCCTTGTCATTTACAGCTTTTGTTAGAATCTAACCACTGGATGTGTGGCATAAATAATGACACTTGTCAAATTTTGACTATGTAAAATATGTAGACAAGTTGTTTATGACTTAATACATTGTGATTCCATTATACCTCGCTGTTTTATGATACCGATTTATGTATGTCGTGCTTGTCTATCCTATATTCTGTAACGTGATAACTCATTATGGATCCTACTGAAACCACTGGAAAGTGAACCAGTCCTCAAGAAAACTAATGAATTAGATGCTTGTTAGAGTGTCGATTCCAAAAAATTTCGTTATATTCTACAATGTAATATCAAAGAATGTGTATTTCTTTGTTAGAACTTGTATCAAAATAAGAATCCATACAATGATATGTCAAATGAATTCAATATCACTATATATGAAAATTTTGATAATGACTTGTGATATCATTCTTATTTTCTATTGTCTTGTAAATGTTGATAGAATGGCTCCCAAGAGGACATCAACATCTGCAGCACCAGCCATGACTCAGGCCGCCATCAGGAAACTCATTGCTGATAGTGTTGCCACAGCTCTGGAAGCACAAGCTGCTACCATGGCAAATGCTGACAATACCAATAGGAACGCCGGACAAGGAGAAGCTCCTGTAGCAAGAAAATGTAGCTACAAAGAGTTTATGAGCTGCCAACCTTTCAATTTCAAAGGTACGAAAGGCGCTGTTGGCCTCATCCGCTAGTTTGAACGAACTGAATCAGTATTTCTTCGTAGTAACTGTACCGAGGACTGCAAAGTAAAATTTGCTACTGGTACTTTAACTGAAGAAGCTTTGTCCTGGTGGAATTCATTCGTCCAGCCTATTGGAATAGAGGAAGCTTACAAGACCACCTGGTCCGAATTTAAAAAGCTCTTAATAAAGAAGTATTGTCCCCGAACTGAAGTCAAAAAATGGAAGATGAATTTTACAATCTGACTGTAAAAGGAAATGATCTCAAGACTTACGTTAAAAGATTCCAAGGAAAATGCAGTTGTAGGACCAACTTGGTGCCAAATTCTGAGAAACTTATGGAAGTTCTTCATCGGGGGGAATAACAGAAGTATTGAAGGAATTGTTACCGCTTCAAGCCTCAAAACTTTAGAGGAAAGCTATTACCAAACCCAAAGGTTAATGGATCAGGTAACAAACACAATTTGTGCAGGAACCACAATGATCACAACGAAAGTTTGATGATTAGAAATAACCTTCCACAACAACTACCAAAAACAACCGTAACAACAACAATAACAACTGCAAAAATGATAACCTACAACAACAGAATAGAAGGAAAGAAACTGTCAAGGCTTATGCTGCCACCCTAATTGAAAACAGTAGGTATACTGGAAGCCTTCCCTTGTGTACGAAATGCACCCTGCATCACACAGGACCTTGCACTGTCAAGTGTCAAACTTGCAACAAGGTGTATAATATATATACCTTTTTTTTTTACGGATCATCATGACCAGGAACTGTAGAAACAAAAGGCCAGCCACTGGAAGCAACCTGCAGCCAGTTTCAGTAACTTGTCATGCCTGTGGAGATAAAGGACATTACATCAATCAGTGCCCAAAGGCAAACAACAATGCCCTTGGAAGAGCATACTTGCTGAGGGACAGGAACGCTCATCAAGACCCGAACGTAGTCACGGGTACGTTCCTTCTAAACAAACATCTAGCTAGAGTATTATTTGATTCAGGAGCCGATAAAAGTTTTGTATCCATATATCTTGCTTCTATGCTTAATATCCCATCAATTACACTAGATACTACTTACGACATTGAAATGGTCGATGGAAACCTAGTAGGCACTAATACCGTTATCCAGGGTTGCACTCTGATTTTGCTAAACCAACCCTTTGAAATTGATCTCATGCCAATTAAACTTGGTAGTTTCGACATCGTCATTGGTATGGATTGGTTATCCAAGTATCATGCTAGAATTATCTGTGACGAGAAAGTCGTCCACATCCTCATCGACTGTGAAACTTTAATCATTCGAGGTGATCAAAGTAAAACCCGACTAAGCCCATTCATGTATTAAAACAATAAGGTATATATCCGAGGATGTTATAGTTTTCGTAGCCCAAGTAATGGAGAGAAGTCAACAAAAAACGAATGAAGTTATTACCAGTGGTCAGAGAATTTTTGGATGTTTTCCCTAAAGATCTACCTGGCCTTCCTCCGGTTCGCCAAGTAGAATTCCAAATCGATTTAATTCTAGGAGCAACACCAGTAGCCTGAGCACCCTACAGATTATCTCCTTCAGAAAATGCAGGAACTATTGACCAACTATCAAGAGTAGCGACCGAGGAGTTTATCTGACAAGAAGTACTTCGCCTTGGGGAGCTCCTGTCTTATTTGTTAAAAAGAAAGATGGATCTTTTAGAATGTGTATCAATTATTGGGAGCTGAATAAACTCACCATAAAGAATCGTTATCCATTACCCAGGATAGATGATTTATTCGACCAACTTCAAGGTTCGAGTGTTTACTCAAAGACTGACTTGAGATCAGGATATCACCAACTGAGAGTCAAGGATGAAGATATTCCCAAGACTGCTTTCAGAACGCGGTACGGACACTATGAATTCCAAGTGATGCCTTTTGGTTTAACTAACGCACCTGCTGTGTTCATAGATCTTATGAACCGTGTGTGTATACCATACTTGGATAAATCTGTGATAGTATTCATTAATGATATTCTTATCTACTCCCATAACAAAGAAGAACACGTAGATCACCTGAGAATAATCTTGAAATTACTCAAAAATGAGAAATTGTATGCCAAGTTCTCCAAGTGTGATTTCTAGATCAGTATCGTGTAGTTTCTTGGGCACGTGATTGACAGTCAAGGAATTCACGTTAACCCCGCCAAGATTAAAGCAGTTAAGAATTGGGCATCTCCTACCACAACCACAGGAGTACGCCAATTCTTAGGACTTGCCGGTTACTATCGGAGATTTATCAAAGATTTTTCAAAGATCGTAATGTCTTTGACTGAATTAACCCAGAAAAACAAGAAGTATATCTTGGGAGAAGACCAAGAGTCAGCTTTCCAATTGCTAAAATAGAAACTTTATGAAGCTCCAATCTTAGCATTACCAGAAGGAAACGATGACTTTGTCGTTTACTGTGATGCATCCTATCAAGGCCTGGGAGCAGTGTTAATGCAAAGACAAAAAGTTATTGCATATGCATCCTGACAACTCAAGCCTCATGAAGAGAACTATACCACTCACGATCTCGAATTAGGAGCAGTAGTGTTCGCTCTTAAAATTTGGAGACACTATCTGTATGGCATAAAGTGTACTGTGTTCACTGATCATAAAAGTCTTCAGCATATCATTGATCAGAAAGAGTTGAACACGAGACAACGTTGTTGGTTAGAATTGCTTGCAGATTACGATTGTGAGATTCGCTACCATCCTGGAAAGGCAAATGTTGTAGCAGATGCCTTAAGCCGGAAGGAACGAATCAAACCACTTCGAGTTAGAGCATTAGTTATGACTCCTTTACCCATATTTCCATCACAAATCCTCGAAGCCCAAACCGAGGCAATCAAAGAATAGAACATCAAAGCTGAGAACCTACGAGGAATGGACAAAGCATTTGAAGTATGTCCTGATGGAACCTGATGTATCAAGAATCGAAGTTGGTTACCACTTTTTGGTAATCTAAGGGACTTGATCATGAATGAATCCAATAAATCAAAGTATTTCATCCACCCTGGTTCTAACAAGATGTATCAGGATATAAAGAAACTCTATTGGTGGCCTAACATGAAGGCAATCATCGCTGAATATCTCGGCAAGTGTTTGACATACTCTAGAGTTAAAGCAGAATGTCAGAAGCCATCTGGCTTACTGATTCAACCAGAGATTTCTACATGGAAATGGAAAAGAATAATGATGGACTTCGTTACAAAACTACCCAAAACATCAAACGGACATGACACAATTTGGGTTATTGTAGACCGTCTTACCAAATCAGCACATTTCATCCCTACCAGAGAGATAGATAGTATGGAAACCCTTACAAGGTTGTATATAAAGGAAATAGTTTCACAGCATGGAGTGCCGATATCTATCATTTTGGATCATGACAGTCATTTCACATCCAGATTCTGGCAATCAATGCAGAGTGCTTCGGGTACTCAATTAGACATGAGTACGTCATATCATCCCGAAACCGATGGACAAAGTGAAAGAACCATCCAAACACTCGAAGACATGCTTCGAGCCTAGGTTATTGATTTTGGAAAAGGATGGGAAAAACACTTACCACTGGTAGAATTTTATACAATAAAAGTTACATGCCAATATTTAAGGCAGCCCATTCGAGGGCACTTTATGGTCGGAAGGTGAGATCACCTGTCTGCTGGCCGAAGTTCGGAGATGTTCAAATCACAGGCACAAGAGAAAAATCCATGAAACCACTGAAAAGATAGTACAAATTTGACAACGCTTGGAAGCTGCAAGAGACCGGCAAAGAAGTTACGCCAACGTAAGGCGATAGCCTTTGGAATTCCAAGTTGGAGGTCGTGTTATGTTAAAAGTGTCACCTCGAAAAGGTGTCATCCGATTCGGAATTTTAGGAAAAGCTTAACAACGGTACGTTGGGAACCAGTTAAGATCCTTAAAAAGGGTCGGAACCAGTGGCATTACACACTTGAGCTTCTTGAATGAACTCAGTATGCAACAATACTTCCACGTTTCTAATCCTAAAAGAAATGCCTATCTGACGAATCCGTAGTCACATTCCATTGAAAAGAGTTTTGGCTGATAACCAAGCTTAATTTTGTAGAAGAAACAGTGGAATTTGGATCAAAAGTGTCAAACAACTGTGACAGAGTTGTATTCCTATAGTAAAGTAAGATGGAACTATAAAAGAGGGACCAGAATTTTCGTGGAAACATGAAGCATCAAATTCATGCACCACAGTCAATCCACATTGTTTTAAAACATCACTCCAAGAATCAATTAAAGCTCAACACGAGATTTCTATTTAGGTTGGGACTATAAACAAACCCACCACAATTTTCATTCAATGTAATTATCCATCTATTAAATTAGATGCAATTTTCATCATGAAATATCTACTAATTAAATTAAAGTATAACCAATTTTCACGGAATATTTTTGCTTTATTCCACCACATTATGTACGTACTTACATAATTAAATGTAACGAGATCACGCAATAACCATTGGCACATCTACATCTAAGTTTATATCAAGTAAAAGTCCTAATATGTCAAGTCTATGTTCTAAATATCATTATTTTGCAAATACGTTATCCATTTAACGTACCATTTACAACGTTATTTCAAAACCAGCATTATACGTTAACGTTTATTCCAAAAACCCTAATTTCATGTCAAAACAAGTGTACAAATGTTCAAGGCATATGTACAAGTATCATAGCACAACATTTGAATATCTTTTCCCTCCAAAACCATAGTACAACCTTTTAAAGCCTAATGTACAAGCCAACCATGTATGATATTCAAAATAAGCTCATCTCCCTCCTAAATCATTTTAGTTTCTTACCACCACTTTAGAACAAGGTACAACACTCAATGCACAACATCTAAACCCTAAACCTAAACTCAAATTCATCCTAAAACCCTAATCTAAAACCCTAAACCTAAAACTAACCCTAATTCGAAAGTTCTTAAAACTAAAACCTAAAACTAACCCTAATTCGAAAATTCCTAAAACTAAAACCTAAAACTAACCTAACTAGCATCTTAAGCACCTCAAGCACCATGACCTCACCACCACCTTTACCACCACGTCACCTAGTAGCCACCCAAGCACCTCCATCACCACCCTTGGCCACCAAGTTTAACTCATCACCACCATAGATAGTTGAACCCTTCACCACCTTCTACCATATTTCATAGCTAGTACTATTACCTAAATAACTCATTCACTAGCCTTAATAGTCACTACTATACAACCTTGGCCACACTCCAAGCATAGAACTGGGCACCAAGGGTTTGACCTATATAATGCCGAGACACCAACCCTAAATAATTCATTCACAAAAACTCTATACTACCTCAAGTTGTGTCCAAGCCATGTCCTAGAAGAAAAGTGAAGTCCTTAGAATTAGATTAGAAGCCAAGGATTAAGAAGATGAAGCCTTAGAACTCGTCTCCAAAGTTTTCAAAACAAAGCCCTCAATTTTTGCCCTTTTTAGTTTGTAAGATCTATCTACTATATTCAATAAGCTCTTGCCTTGTTTTAGAACTTTCATAAGCTTTATTAGATCCTATATAAGTCACTTGTTTAATCCTTGAACCAAAACCCACATGGTTTGCGTATACCTAACAACAAACGAGCTCCATTTTATGATTTTTAGATCAAAGATCTTTCTATAAGCTATAAGGCTCAGAAAAGTAACTTATTTTAGCTTATTTTAATAAGCTATAAGCTGCAAATTAAGTTTGGATTTCAAAAATACTTGTTGCATGGTTTTTGGACTAAAAATGATACGCATTTCATGCAAAGGGGTATATATTGTAAATTATGAAACTTTATAACTTTTGGGCCAAAATGTAATTATCCTAAAGTTAAACTTCAGGGGTTTGTTTTTCCATACTCTAAAGTTAAGGGTTTAAATGTTTAAAGATATAAAGTAAAAGGTTAAAATTGTAAATTAATATATACCAAGGGTATATATTGTCATTTTCATATTCTCAAGGGTAAAAAATGTAATATTTGTATATTAAATATAAAAATATATTTAAATATTATAAGACTTGATTTTATTAAAACCCGGTACATTTGTCGTTATCATTCGTCGATCGAAACACTATAAAACAATTATGTTATAAATATAACATAATTTATCATCCACTAGCTTTTGAAAAAACTTAAAATGATAAAATCTTATCATTTAATCTATAACGTATCGCGTTACTAGGGAGTTTACGTTTTGACGAGTTGTCGGACTTACGATTTAAAGTGTCTCCTACTCCTCTAATGTTTGACTACATGACCTCTCGGATTATAGTTGCACCAATCAGTGATACGATATTTTAACCAAGTTATCAACCAAAAACCCCCGTTAAACCTTTATGAAATAGTTTGTAATATAATCAAATAAAACTAAGACTTGACATATTACTCCAGGTTGCGTGACAAGGCCGTTTACTCCCATTTAAATTAAATTTCAAATCAATTAAGAACCTTGATAAGGTGAGTTTATAGTCCCACCTTTACATGTTTTCTAAATCCCGTGAGGAGATACATGCTATAAACTATGAATACAAATATTTTTCCAACTGTATGCTATCTTGATATATTACTCTCTAAGTTTGCCTTCACTGCCAATATTTCTTAATCATGAACATTAGTCAGTGCGAGTGAACGCGAATATTGTGGATAGATCTATTGGGGGTGACACTCCTGTTGGTGCTACCTGTATATCGGGGTATGCCAACACTATATTTGAGAACGAAGGATAAACTTTGGCTAGTTACCTTTTCCTTATCGGACATTGTTCCTTCAAGTCGTTAAATTGACTTTAGGATGTTAATGTTTGGTGCATAAGCTTAGGGCAATTTAATATTGTCTTACCATGATAATTGTATTCGTTGAAATTATTACTATTTCATTGACTTGTATTCAACTATTACATTTCAAACACTGTGAATTTCACTCAACTATTGTGTTGACCCTTTTAGCATGTTTATCTCAGGTAATTAAGCAATCTATGGCACGGAGTGGCATTAGACTTGAGGACGTCCAAACTTGTTATCATTCAACTTTTATGTTTTCAATGTATTTTGGGACCTCCTTTGTAAAACTTTGATATGATATTTAATGATAACTAAATTTTCCAAAACGTCTCTTTTGAGTCATTTTCTATGATTATGACTGTTGATTCATGAAGTAATACCCCAAATTAGCTTCCGCTGCTATATGTTAAATATGGGGGTGTTACAGTTTGTCCGCCACCTACACCATCACAGCCACCATATATTTTCCAACTTTGATCGAGAACGTGATATTCCGGGTTGATACGAGTATTTGGGTATTCATTTAAACAACGTTTGGGTTGTCCGGTTCGTGTCAAAATCTACATTTTTGAAGATTTTCTTGTAAGTTTTCAAATTTAAATTTTGTTTGTCCTTTTGGGTGTATTTTGATGCATAGATGTTAGTTTTACAAGTTGATCGTCAAGAAAATCGATTTTTGGAAACGAAACAGATAAAAATAGGGTGTTTGGTTCGTTGGATGTAAAAAGGGAAAAATGGGTTTTTGTAGTTTTGATGTTGTGGTCGTGATTGTTGAATAATATATGCTGCTAGATAGCTTATTTTTGATAGTAGCTTGTGTAGCTTATTCGGGCTTATTTTTAAGCTATTTCTTGGCTTATTTTGGGCTTATATGCCACATTATTTTCTCAAAATCACTAGGAAAGTGATTTTGACTATTTTGTGTTATGGCGTATGTTATGGACTATTTTAGAGGCTTATGGTAGTAACCAAATGTGATACGTAGCTTATTAGCTTATTTTCAAGGGGCTCTAATCTATTAGCAATACATCCTTTGTGCGTAGCTTCGCAGATAGACCGTCTATGTGACATTTTTATCTCCACTCTTTAGTTAGTCTATTTGTCAAGCCCGCTGAGAGTATGTGGTGGGCTCTGACCCGAGCTTATTTGTAGGAGCCGAATCATAGCATAGTTTACTTAGTGTAGTTAGTGATATCGCACTACTACATATAGCTATAGGAGTAGGACGTGCCCATCCGCACTAATATTAACACAAATACTGGTAGGACAGTACCCATCCGCCTACAACAACCAATCATTAGCGATTATAATAGTGAATATGCTAGATATAGGCGCGTATTTGTCAGGTACTTGCACATAACTTGTCCAGAAAAACAAGTATAGACATATTATTCAGTCTGTCAGTGGAATTCCGAATATTATTAGGTTCGAAACTAGACAAGTTTCGCCTAAGCATCAGTGTCTACTTTATTAACGTAAAGGAATCTAAATACTATGGCGTCTATAGACCTATAGTATTCGAGCGATCTGATTTAGAACCGCACTGTAACAGTATTGTATTCTGTCTGAGAAGAGAGTCGTAATATGACACATTAATGTGTCCGAATCAAAGTAAGAATATTTAGGGGACGACAAATAGGCGTTTTCTCGTCACTACGTTAACTAACCGTGTGTGATTGTGTTAATGTCCCGAGTTTTGACCACCCCACTTGAGAGAACCCGAGACACCCGCTCAGAGAACACAAAGTGTGATCTGCAACGATGAGTATAGAACGAAAGTGTTGTATAACTGAGGTAGAGAGTTCTGCAATACTCATTCGCGAATAACGTCTGTGGTGTGAGAACAGGTTGATGACATATCGACCGAACAGTGATCACGCATAGTCTGAATCTCAATACTCACAAAAATACATAACAATCATAATAATTTTCGTAAGTAGTAAAGCATTAAGACTAGACTCTGTATAGGAATGTATTGTATCGTACTATAAAGAAAGTCTACTAGCTAACTTATTATGATGTTATCTATAATATAATACTAACAGTATGTCGCATTTCTTAAATTGGTACGTTAATGTACTACCTTTAGTGAGAATAATAATAATGCATGACTGAAATATATAATGCACTAAATATAAACTATATTGTAGTTATTCTAACGAAACTTCATCTCTCTAAACCTAAATGTTGTATTTATATTGCAAACCAGAGTTGTAAACGTTCTAGTTTTCAAGTACGTATGAATATAGAAACAAAATTAAAAGATAATCCATCTATAAAATTGAAGTCATTGAACTTTGATTCGTAATATCGACCCTAGCCTCACCCCACGAAAACCACCGTGAGGACAATAACAATCACTCCCGCCCCCTCTCCGCTTATACCCAGGAAACCCATCGCGCACTTACTCCACCGCAGCACTCTTTCATTCTCATTACTCTCCACTCTCTCTATTACTAACTATCGCTACGCTCATTATTACTTATCTATTTTTTAACTAGTATAAGTATGTAATTATTGAGTAATGAGATTGATATGATTGTTGGGATATGTCATCAACCATCACACCACTAGATTGTTATGAGTAATTATACAAAGCGTCTAAACTCTATGCATCAAACGTGAAGATTGTTTTAGAAATGGATGATTAAATTGGGACATTAACTGGACTAGGTCGTGTGCGGGCGTCGTTGCATTTGCTTGTGTTTTAATTGAGATTTGTGGTTGCTATGACTTGCTTGAGGGTGAGTTCTGCGGTAGCCCCATTTTTACTATTTTTCCGTTGGAGAAAATGATACTCAAATGTGTTTTGAAAATATTTTTGAATTAAACTAGTGCGAAATATTCACTTTTGTTTTTTGGGAAGTTATGTGCTTATGAATGCTATTTGTGTTATTATGTGTTGTTGATTGTTTAGAGCGGTTATGGGTACGCCCCTCTACCACAGTATTGGTAGTGATGATATAGAGCGAGATGGGTACGCTCTTTACACCCTAGTTTGTGTGTGGTCCTGCCCTAATTTTAGTGCTCCAGCTGGTAGGCCCTTTAGGTGCGTAAGTGACATATGGTTATTGATTAGCGGTGATGCTAAGGTTGTTTGCATATATTCACTGTCATATAGCACTACTGTCCACTGGTTAAAATATTGGCACAGCTTTTGGGTTTAAGGTCAAACCTACGAGCTCACCAACATTATTGTTGACGTTTTCGAGTATCATTTTCAGGTGAAGTGAAAGAGGAATAGTTGGTGATTTATATGGTAGCAGACTTAGAAGTATCCCGAGTGGATTTTCATGTGAAGTCTTGCTTGCTTATTTTATTTGGATTTAGTATTTGGAAGTTTTGGTTTAAGTTTGGATTTTGGACCCCTGTGTAGGCTTATGAATAATTGTAAGAGATTGTGGATTTTGATAGTGATTTGGGACATCACCTGAGGTTGTTTGAGGTTGATGGTCTTAATTGCACTTGAAGTTTATGCATTGTAGTTTTCTCTATTTTGTATCTTGTGTTATGATTGATCATTATGTTGCATTCCTAAGTTTTCTCCATTGTCGAGGTGTGACAGATTGGTAATCAGAGCCAAGGTTATAGAGAACTAGGTGGATTGGCCTAGACTATAACCTAAGATCCATCGTTTAGTTGCGTATAGGATCTATGTGCGCAGTGTTCCACTTTTTTTTGCTTTCGTATGTTTGTGGTTTGGTGCTTTAGTTATGTCAGTCATTGAAATGTGTGAGCTCAATATTGAATATGACTAGGAAATGATGCGAATATAAGTACGGTGGCCAACGTAGTTATAAGCGTATCACAACTCAGTCATACTTAGTAATGTTGTTCACACAAATTAATGTTGACACGGTAGGGTGGTGTATGTGTATATCTGTATATATAGTAAGATATTTTATATATATGTGAGTCTTCCTGCCTAACTTTAATGTTGCCCATGTTCTCCTTGTATGGGAATAATGAACCAAGGATAAGGACACACGAATGTGGTTGGCCACGGCCTGATACCAATTCTTTAGGAGGGGGAACGAGTGTACGGCGTTTGAAAAGGTTGAAGGGGTAGGAGACTAAGGAAGGTATATGATGAGCGTGTTGATGATTTGATCATGGTCAAGAAATGATAGTAGGTTTATGAGCTAATGGGGGCGTAAAAAGGCGTGTCTCTATTTTTATTCATTGTTGGTTTTTATGTCAATGAGGCAATGTAGAGGGTAGTCAATATGGGTGAGGAGGAGCACCCGACTTCTCGACGATCATTGCCCAACCATTGCAGAACCTCTTACCTGTTATTTTAGCTCAGGTTGGTAACCAAGGAAATGTTGGAAATCAAAATGGTAATGTGGTTAATGAGAAAGTTCAGGAGAACGTTACGAATGTGTTAGTCAATGGCAACCGGGTAGGTTGTTCATATAAAAAGTTCTTAGCTTGTAACCCTAAGGAATATAATGGTAAGGGAGGTGATGTAGTTCTTACCCAATGGATTGAGAAAATAGAGTCCGTACATGATATGAGTGGTTGTAGTATTGACCAAAAAGTGAAATACATTGCTGGTTCATTTGTGGGTAAGGCTTTAACGTGGTGGAACTCTCAGATCCGTACGTTAAACCGGGAAGTTGTTGTTAGTATGTCATGAAATGACTTTAAGTTTATGATGATAGAAAAGTTTTGTCCTAGTCATGAGATGCAAAAGTTGAAAACTAAGTTGTAGAATCACGCCATGGTCAGGGCTGGCGATGCTACGTTCTATATACTAATAGGTTTCATGAGTTGGCTAGGTTAGTTCCACATTTGGTAACTCCTAAGAGTAGGATGATTGAGAGGTATGTGTATGGCCTTGCTCTACATATCCATGGGATGGTGGCAGCAACGGAGCCAAAGACTATACAATAGGTTGTGCAGATTTCTGGTGCACTAACCGATGAGGCTATGAGAAATGGATCAATTAAGAAAGTTAAGAAAAGAGGAAATGTAAGGGAACCTAGCAAGGATAAGAATGGTAAGGATGATAATAAGAGGACTAGGACTGGAAATGCTTTTGCTTCTACCGCAAAACCTTGTAGGGAGAGAGATTACGGGGTACTTGACCTAAGTTGTACCATAGCAACTCCTACCATGCACCGGAGGGCCTTGTCGCACATGGGCTTCAACTATAACGCCCGGGTCATTTGGCATAGGTTTGTAGACTAGAAACCCATCTATTAGGGCTTGTTATGAGTGTGGTAGTACCGACCATGTCAGGTCAACTTGTCCTAGATTGAATAGGGCACAAGGACCGGAAGAAAACCGTCCAAACCAAGTTGCTGCTAATAACGGGGGTCAGGGTCGTAGAAACTAAGGGAACCAGGCTAGGGGTAGGGCATTCATGTTAGGAGCAGAGGAAGCTCGCCAGGATCCGAACATTGTGACGGGTACGTTTACTTTGAACAATCATTTTGTCACTACCATATTTGACTCTGGTGCCGACTATAGTTTTGTTTCCACTACTTTCATACCTCTGTTAGGCTTAGAGCCCAGCAAATTAGGTTTCAAATATGAGATTGATATAGCTAGCGGGCAGCTAGTAGAGATTGAGAAGGTTATTAAGGGTTGCAAACTAGAAATCGAGAGTCATGTCTTTGACATCGATTTGATACCTTTTGGGCATGGGAGCTTTGATGTAATTATAGGTATGGTCTGGTTGTCTAATTATAAGGCTGAAATAATTTGTCATGAGAAGATAGCGAGGATACCACTACCTGATGGCAAGGCACTTAAAGTATTAGGAGAGAAACTAGAAGAGAAAGAGAGGATTTTGATGGGTGCTAAGGTTGGTGATAAGAAACAAGAAGAGATTGCTGTGGTTAAAGATTTTCCTGAGATATTCCCGAATGACCTATCTAGATTACCGCCTATTCGGGAAATTAAGTTTCGAATTAAGTTAATCCCTGGAGCAACGCCAGTAGCAAAGTATCCCTATCGTTTGGCACCTTTTGAATTGGAGGAGTTTGTCGCCTTGAGGAGCGCCAATATTGTTAGTTAAGGAAAAAGGATGGTTCTTTTAGAATGTGTATTGACTATAGAGAATTGAACAAGTTGACTATTAAGAATCGTTATCCACTTCCTAGAATTAATGATCTATTTGATCAACTGCAAGGGTCGCAGTTTTTCTCAAAGATAGATCTTAGGTCTGGATACCATCAACTGAGAGTGCATGAGGATGACATTCCAAAGACTACGTTTAGAACTCGTTATAGACATTTCGAGTTCACTGTAATGCCCTTTGGTCTAACTAATGCACCAACAATATTTATGGATTTGATGAATAGAGTTTATAGGCCTTATCTAGAACTCGTTATGGACATTTCGAGTTCACAGTAATGCCCTTTGGTCTGACTAACGCACCAGCGGTATTTATGGATTTGATGAATAGAGTTTGTAGGCCTTATCTTTGATATTTTGTGGTAGTATTTATAGACGAATCTTAATCTACTCTAGACTCAAGACGGAGAACGTAGAACAACTTATGGTTTAGTCTTGGGACTGCTCAAAAAGGAGAAACTATATGCTAAGTTTTCTAAGTGTGAATTCTGGCTAAGAGAAGTATAGTTTCTTGGGCATGTGATAAATGGTGATGGGATTTATGTAGACCCTAGTAAGATTGAAGCTGTTAAGAATTGGAAAGCCCCTAGAACTCCGACTGAGGTTTGTTCGTTCTTAGGATTGGTTGGGTATTACCGTAGGTTCATTGAGAACTTTTCTAAGATAGCTAAGAATCTTACTATCTTGACTCGAAGTGTAAGACTTTCGATTGGGGTGAGGAACAGGAATTGGCATTTCAAACCTTGAAGGATAAGTTGTGTAATGCGCCTGTTCTAGCTCTCCCCGATGGACCAGAAGACTTTGTGGTATATTGTGATGCGTCCGAGATAGTCGACTGTGTGTTAATGCAAAGAGGTAAAGTGATAGCCTATGCGTCTAGGCAGTAAAATTCACGAGAAGAATTATACTACCCATGATTAGGAGTTGGGTGCGGTCGTGTTTGCACTTAAGATCTGGAGACATTATCTGTATGGGACAAAGAGTGTCATCTATACGGATCATAAGAGTCTTCAGCATATCTTTAGTCAGAAAGAGTATGCGACAACATCGCTGGATAGAGTTGTTTAGTGATTATGACTGTAAAATTCGCTACCATCCTGGTAAGGCGAATGTGGTGGCAGATTCCCTAAGTAGGAAGGAAAGACTAAAGCCTAGGAGAGTTAGAGCTATGAATATTTCAGTCGAGTATCAAGGATAGGATACTGGCGGCTCAAAAGGAGGCTGTGGATGAGTCTGCAAGATTGCAGCAAGGTTTGGATGAGATGATAGAACAGAGAAGTGATGGAACTTTGTACTACCTGGATCGAATATGGGTACCTTTGAAGGGTGAGGTGAGAACCCTGGTAATGGATGAAGCCCATAAGTTGAAGTACAGGAGCTGATAAGATGTATTATGATTTGAGAGATAGATATTAGTAGTCTGGAATGAAAAAGGACATAGCTGAGTATGTTAGTAAGTGTTTGACTTGTCTGAAGGTTAAGGCTGAGCATCAAAGGCCATCTGGCTTGCTCTAGTAACCTGAGATTACCGTATGGAAATGGGAAGGAATAGCTATGGATTTTATGACTAAGTTTCCTAGGACTAGTAGTGGGCATGACACAATCTGGGTCATTGTGGACCGATTGACTAAGTCTGCTCATTTTCTATCTATACGTAAGGATTATAAGATGGATAGATTGGCTAGATTGTATCTGAATAAGATCGTTGCTAGACATGGTGTGCCGATCTCAATTATATCGGATCGTGATAGTTGTTTCTCATCAAGGTTTTGGCAGTCAATGCAAGAGGCATTAATAACTCGTTTAGACATGAGTACGGCTTATCACCCTTAGAACGATGGTCAGAGTGAGCGTACTATTCAGACTTTGGAAGACATGCTTAGAGCGTACGTCCTGGACTTCGAAGAAAGTTGAGATGTTCATCTTCTGTTGGTTGAGTTTTCGTATAACAATAGTTATCATTCTAGTGTGAGATGTGCTCCGTTTGAGGCGTTGTATGGTAGAAAGCGTCATTCGCCAATTTTGTGGGTTGAGGTTGGAGAAGGTCAATTGATAGGACCTGAGTTAGTGCAAGAAACTACTGAGAAGATCTCGCAGATTAAAGATAGACTTAAGGTTGCACGTGATCGTCATAAAAGTTATGCTGATAAGAGGAGGAAGCCTCTAACCTCTAAGTTAGTGTAGGTGACTATTATCTTTCTCAAAGTGTCGTCTTGGAAAAGTGTAGTACGCTTTAGAAGAAGGGAAGTTAGCACCTAATTTGTTGGACCTTTTGAGATTATTGAAAAGGTAGGCCCCGTGGCCTATCAGTTAGATTTGCCTGAGGAGTTGAACGGTGTTCGTGACACGTCCACGTGTCGAACATTAAGAAGTGTTTGGCTGATCTAACCATCTAAAACTGCAAAGCCTTTGATATATTTAAGTTGATGCTAATTTGAATTTAAAGAAAAGAGCCTGTGGAAATTTTGGAAAGAGAGGTTAAGAAGTTGAAGCGTAGTAGGATTGCCATCGTCAAGGTTCAGTGGAATAAAACCGGCCCTGATTCACGTGGGAACTAATATAAGATGAAATTGAAGTACCTACATTTAGTTTGATATTAAAGTAGTTGAATTACAGGACAAAGTTTCCTTTTAGGGGGGGGGGTTAGAAGTAACCCTTGGCATTTTTGTGTTCTGAATATTTCATTATAGTCCTTGACTATTCTGAGTTCAGCCGGAGTTTATTCAGATTTTGTACCGTGTTGACAGTGGTGATTTTGTTAAGAATTATGGTGAGTTATGATTTATTGTCATTAATAATCCCTTTTGGAAGGTATTATTGTGTTATTTGTATTCCGGGTGGTTTGACCTGTGAATTTTGAGAAATCCCGAAAAACGAGTTCGACACGTCCGTTAATGTCCAGATGAGTTTTGAAAAGGGTTCAAAGTGTAAATATGTCGTGTGAATACTCTAGGTTAATGGAAAAGTATTTTTAAGATGAATAAAAATGCTAATTAACTTTGAGGTAAATTTTTACATGTTGAGTTTAACGAGTATTTAGTGATCCTGAACACGAAAGAAAGACCCCGGGGCTTTTGGATCCATAGCCGGGTCACTGGGATGGTTAAGGGGACAAGTGGCTTAATTTAGCTAATGGTCCCAAAGATGAACAAATAAATTCCTTCCACTAGCTACTCATAATTCCCATTTCATTTCAAAAAAATATAACTATCACATAAGTGTGTGTTTATGGTGCGTCCGAACTAAGCATCACCACAACCACCACATATTTTCCAACTTTGATCGAGAACGTGATATTCCGGGTTGATACGGGTATTTGGGTATTCATTTAAACAACATTTGGGTTGATCGGTTCGTGTCGAAATCTACATTTTTGAAGATTTTCTTGTAAATTTTCAAATTTAAATTTTGTTTGTCATTTTGGGTTTATTTTGATGCATAGATGTTAGTTGTACAAGTTGATCGTGTGAAAATCGATTTTTGGAAACGAAACGGATAAAAAGGGTGTGTTTGGTTCGTTGGATTAAAAAAGGAAAAAGGGGTTTTTTGTAGTTTTGATGTTGTGATCGTGATGGTTGAATAATATATGTTGCTATATAGCTTATTTTTTATAGTAGCTTGTATAGCTTATTCAGGCTTATTTTTAAGCTATTTTTTGGCTTATTTTGGGCTTATATGCTACGTGATTTTTCAAAATCACTAGGAAAGTGATTTTGACTATTTTTGTGATATGACGTATGTTTGTGGACTATTTTGAGGCTTATGGTAGTAACCAAATGCGATACGTAGCTTATTAGCTTATTTTGAAGTTTAATATACGTATTTTGGAGCTTATGGACTTACGGCCCAATAAGTCTATTTAAGCCGTGGCTTAATGGGAGGGCTTATTATGGTCCGGATTATAATCTACTTATTAGTATAAGCTTATATATGTAAATGGACCTTGGTTTTGGAATTGGATCGTATTTTGGACTTATAAATATCTTAATGGAGTCTTATTGGGCCTTAAAGCCCAATAAGCGATATTTAGACATTGTAAGAGTTTTGACGGACTTTTGAAAGTGAAAATATATTTACAAAGTGATATTGAATGATATTTTGAGAAAAACGTTTTAGTAAACGTTAAAGATTGAGATTTTGGAATTTTGTCAAAAAGTGTCGAATTTATGAAAAGTGTTGAAAATAAGGTTTTAAACCTTGAAAAACGTTATGTGAGCATACGGGTCATGTCGAAATTTCATAAAAAGTTTATACTTAGAAATTTTCCTAAAAACATGATTTTTGATTTTAAATAATAAATATTATTTAATTATTTTATTTATTTAATAAATTCACTAAAAGACAAAAAATATATATTTTCTCGAAACTTCTCACATATGTTTATTATGAGTAAACGTTTCATTTTCAAGTCTAATATGATTATTTTCACGGTAACTAAGGTTACCGAATGGACTTACCGAGATATATTTATAATTATTAATTATAAATATTTACGTATACTACTTATCTATTTTCTTTAAATAGTATAAGTATGTATTATTGAGTAATGAGATTGATATGATTGTTGGGTTATGTCGTAAACCATCACACCACTAAATTGTTATGAGTAATTGTACAACGCGTCTAAACTCTATGCATCAAACGTGAAGATTGTTTTGAGAATGAATGATTAAATTGGGACATTAACTGGATTAGGTCGTGTGCGGGCGTCGTTGCATTTGCTTGTGTGATTGAGATTTGGTTGCTAAAGACTTGCTTGAGGTGAGTTCTAGTAGCCTCATTTTTTACTGTCTTTTCCGTTGGGGGAAAATGATACTCAAATGTGTTTTGAAATGTTTTGAATTGATCTGTGCGAAATGTGGTTTTGTTTTTGGAACAAGTTATGTGCTTATGACTGCTATGTGAATATTATGTGTTGCATGATTGTTTGGATCGGATGGGTATGCCTACTCAGTATTTGTGTGGATATTGGAGCGGATGGGTACGCCTACCCTAGTTTGTGTGTGGTCCTGCCTTAATTTTAGTGCTCCAGCTGGTAGGCCCTTTAGGTGCGTAAGTGACATATGGTTATTGATTAGCGGTGATGCTAAGGTTGTTTGCATATATTCACTGTCATGCACTATTGTCCACTGTTTGAAATATTGGCACAACTTTTGGGTTTAAGGTCAAACCTACGAGCTCACCAACATTATTGTTGACGTTTTCGATTATCATTTTCAGGTGAAGTGAAAGAGGAATAGTTTGGTGATGTATGATAGCAGGCTTAGAAGTATCCTGAGTGGATTTTCATGTGAAGTCTTGCTTGTTTATTTTATTTTGTTTTAATATTTGGAAATTTCGGTTTAAGTTTGGATTTGGACCCCTGTGAGGGCTTATGAATAATTGTAAGAGATTATAGATTTTGATAGTGATTTGGGACATCACTCGAGGTTGTTCGAGGTTGATGATCTTCGTAACACTTGAAGTTTATGCATTGGAGTTTTCTCTAATTTGTATCTTGAGTTATGATTGATCATTATGTTGTATTCCCGAGTTTCTGCCATTGTCGGGGTGTGACATAGGCTGTACTTCTTCCTAAGACCTAGATACGAAGAATTATGTCACAATTAAACGTATCCGCATAAGGCATCCTTATTTGCTTATTATAATCTATCTTAGGGATTAAAGCAATGGTGATCTTGTTAAACCCTAGCTCATAGAGACTTTACCCATTTACTGCTTAAAGGCAATTCATACATTAGTAGTCCACTAACCAAGTCTTTACCAATTAATCGAGAACGTACTCGTTGATCCCAAGGTCATCTGTTGGTCCAACTAAGCTCACAATCTAAGGGCAAAGATAGGTCGTTATTTATGATCCTATTGGTCTAGATGTATAAATTACTATATGGAGAGCTATCCCAACATCTAGATTACTTGGTCTGTATCACTAGATCCAATTGAATGATAGGTCGCATACAAAAGCACGTAAACAAGTATTATGTGATAAACATAATCAATAATTCAACGATAAATTAAGCAATCGAGATAAACAAACCAAACATTCAGATCTTCATAATAATGGCTAATACCCGAAGGTATTAGCCTTTAAACGTCATAATCAATACAAGAGTAATTATTTAGCCAAGGTAAACTAACCGAGTTAACGAATGATACCAAAAACTGAACGATTACAAGAGTATGGGAGATTACAAGTTGTTTCCTATGGAATTGATTACATTGCAAGACCTCTTCTGCTCTTCTTTTCTATTGGGAATTATAGATTTGATGAGACAAAAGAAACAAGTAATGAAACAAAAGGATCAAAATTGTAATTAAAGAATTCTACAAGATGTAGGAGAATATTAAGATTCTGGAAGATCTCCTTAAGAAGATAGAAGATAACAGAAGATCAAGTTAAATGTTTAAAAGATTTATGTTTATCCCTTTGTAAACCTAAATATCTCTAGTATATAAAGAGATATCATGTCATAGGTTTTATATACACAGAAAAGAAAACGTGTGTGTATCTCAAGATGTAGACGTCTAGTTTGTGTTGTGTAGCCTCAAGATCAAGGTAACTTGATCCCTATTACAGGTGGTAACATGATCTATACTGATCATATAGATTTGAGGCTTGGTGGAAACATATGGTAATAAAACCTTGTTCAAATAACATTGATGTTCTTTATTTAATTCCGCTATGCATATTGTTATCATTGTTATTTTTAATCCTAGATATTAGTTCTAATCAAACTAGAGCTATAAACGATCCAAGAACTATCACATGTTTTAGTTGTATCAAGTGGTATCAGAGTTATGGAGCTCTTGATATAGGATCTACAAGGTTGTTTTTAGTCGACTTTATGAAGGTTATAGCAGGTATGATTTTCTGTTTTGGTTCATTGTCAAAATCGGTGAAACAAGGATTTTTGGAAAGCCCTAATTCGACAAGAACAGGAAATCTTTTGTGTGTCCATTCAAGATCAAGGTTGTATTGGATGTTATTTATGTTTGGATCACATTATGGAAGAATGAATATTAGGGTTTCCATAAACCCTAAAAACAAGGTACGAATTTTTATGTGTTCTTCTAACTATACATGCTGTTTTTGAGTATCGTGTTTTTGCAAGAAGAGTGCAAGAGGCAGCAGGTTTTCGACATCGATTTGTTCTTGGATAGAAGAAGTAACAGCAGTAGCATGTTAATTTTTGTTGATAATGAAGGCAGCTAGGATATTGCTCGTGGTTAGGGTTTCTAAGATTTAGGGTTTACCATAACTCTAATAGAATTCGACATTGAAGGATTCTTAAAATCGAGGTGCTTCTTCAGATGACACAAGATCTTCTTGGGATATAAGGGTTTCGAAGTTGTTAAAGGATTGAACACTTTTATCACTATGAGTTCGAAGTTTGAGTATGCTTACTAGAGAGATACTATTTAAGAGGTCGAATCCTTTTGCAAGCACGTTTACGTCTACTGGTGTTAAAAGTTCGACACAACATATGTCATCAAAAGCCTCGAAGAACAGTGTTAATCTCAAAGTTAAGGCTGCCATAACGTTTATATTAATACCGCTTTATTGTTGTTACTACTGCTAGTTTACACTTAATACTTCTATAAGGAAAGATAATGTTGCTGTTGGATATGGATGCAAGATGTGGCTGCGTGATTTTGTTTTTAAATAATAGGTCTGGTCTTAACAAAAAGGCTGCAAATGTTTTTTATTATTGCGTATAAGCTGGTTGATACTTTGTACTGCCAAAAGAATTTTTAGTACTGCTTGATGCTAAGTTGATTATTTATGGTGCTTTACTAACTCTTAAAGCGTCACAAAAAGCCATGAGAGGAAAGAGTAATCAGATTTGTGATAGTTTTGTGACAGATAAAGTGTTGCTAATTGTTAAATTTTTAGTACTGCTTCTTTAAAGAGTTTATACTGCTTGCTTATTGTTTATACTGCTAGTTATGTCTGATATCAAACAAAGGGCAGTTTTGGTTATCAGATGACACACACATGGTTTGGATCTCGGATTGAATATGAT
>BQNB010070664.1:0-33050 GCA_026074375.1 Tanacetum coccineum
ATGTCCCCCCGTGGGTCCATTATGGCAAGCTTCGAGGATGTCGAGAGCTTCCTTGCCGTACACACACCGCCGGATCACTCGATCCGCACATATCTTAAACAAGAAGGGGTCGTCCCAAAAGTAATGCTTGACATCTTTAAAAAACTTGTTTTTCTACTGGGACGACATCCCTTTGATCACAAAATTCCCCGCATGGTAGTTTGCAAAATCGGCAAACCATGGGGCATTATCATCACCACGAAAGGTAACCATCCCAAGTGTCTCGAGAGGAAATGTTTCCGTAATTTCCTTTTTCTCGAGCTCACTTTGATGGGGATTTTCAAGTCTAGAAAGGTGGTATGCGGCGAGATTTTCTGCTCCTTTTTTATCACGGATAACGACATCAAATTCTTGGAGCAGCAAAATCCACCGGAGCAATCTTGGCTTAGCATCTTGCTTAGCAAGCAGGTACTTGAGAGCCGAATGGTCCGTATACACTATGCTTTTGGACAAGACAAGATATGGCCGGAATTTCTCGAAAGCATACACTACGGCAAGTAATTCTTTTTCCGTTGTAGTGTAATGTGCTTGAGCCTCGGTCATAGTTTTGCTTGCATAGTGTATCGGCTGGAAGTGCTTGGTCTTACGTTGCCCTAGGACTGCCCCAACAGCAAAATCACTTGCATCACACATGATTTCAAAGGGCAAGTCCCAATCGGGAGCAACTAGAATTGGAGCCTGTGTTAACTTCATCTTAAGGGTTTCAAATGCTTCAATGCATTCCTTCGAGAAGATAAACGGAGTTTCTTTTTCAAGGAGGTGGGTCATAGGCCGGGCAATTTTGGAAAAATCCTGAATAAATCGTCGGTAGAATCCGGCGTGACCGAGAAAACTGCGAATACCCTTCACGGTAGTGGGATGAGGTAATTTTGCAATGACATCAACTTTTGATTTATCAACCTCAATCCCAGACTTAGAAATCTTATGGCCAAGGACTATTCCTTCCTTGACCATAAAGTGGCATTTTTCCCAATTTAGCACAAGATTGGTGTCTTCACACCTTTGGAGCATTTTGTCTAAATGGGAAAGGCAAGAGGAGAAAGAATCACCGAAAACCGAGAAATCATCCATGAGCTTATGTAATGAACAAGTATTTTGTTAATCCAATGTATCTTTTTTTTAAAACGGCACGTTTAGTGGTCGTTCTCATATCTTGTGCTATTGATCTATAAAGTAACGCCCTCGGATATTCAACATTCCACTGCAACCCAGATTTGGGGGTGTTACGGATTGGTATCTAGAGCCAAGGTTATAGAGAACCAGGTCAAAAGTTTTGTCAGGACTATAACCATTTTCAAACACTTCAAATTTCAAAGGGGGTTTGCACGTGACACATACATTACTTGTTTGTAATCTAGCATACACGCTTACATGACATACACTATTTTTGCATTAGTAGTTTAGTAAGTGCTTGCATGATTGATATACGCGTATATAATTTATACTATGTATATTACTATAAGAGTCTTATAAGTAATACTTATATAAGTTATTTTGTTTTTACAGCAGTCATATCTTCTGCATCATCTATGGTTACATATACTTTCGTCTACACCAACTTCGAGCTAGGAGGGTATTTTGGGGAGCTGATGAGGAGATATCTGAAGGAGGTTCTCCACGAGTCATCGTATTAGGATACGATGGACTCCCTATACAGCCGGTAGCCCCACCATCACCGGATTACATACCTGACTCCGAGGAGCCACATACACCACCAGTACCACAGGACGAGGATGAGCGTGAGCCTATGTTCATACAGCCACATGACCCTGACTACGTGCCAGAACCTATATACCCTGAGTATATACCATTGGAGGATGAGCATGAGTTTCCGGTTGAGGAGCAGCCATTACCTCCTGTTGATTCACCTACTGCTGAGTCACCAGGATATGTTGTTGAGTCGGATCCAGAAGAGGATCCAGAGGAGTATGAGGATGATGAGACCGAGGATGGTCCGGTTGACTATCCCATGGACGGGGGAGAGGATGGAGATGATGATGACGGCGATTCATCTGGGGATGACGCCGATGATGAGGACGAGGAAGACGAGGAGGAGGAGGAGGAGCACTTAGCTCCGGCCGACTCCGCTGTTATTGTACCTACTGTTGAGCTTGTTTCCCCACCTGAGGGAACAGAGCCTGTTATACCACCACCCTCCACTGACATTACTACCACTGGAGCTAGGATTACTGTCCGGCTTCAGGCTTCCATATCCCTTCCACCAGAGGCAGAGGTTGAGAGACTTCTAGCCATGCCTACTCCACCACCATCACCACTTACCTCACTATCACCACCCTCTGCAGGGGAGCGCCTTGCTAGGTGCACGGCTCCATCTGCACATTCATCACCACCACCTGTGCCATCACCATTACTACCATTATCTAGGTGTCCAACCCAAATCCAGACACTCAGGATAGCCTCCACTCAGGCCCTTGTTGATGCAGTTATTTCCGCATTACCATCACCTCCACTACCACCACTACCACCATCTCTATACATACCACCACCTGTTGACCGTAGGGATGATGTTCCCGAGTCCGAGCAGCCACCTCGTAAGAGGTCGTGCTTGTTTGCTCTATGCTCCAGGTATGAGGTCGGGGAGAGTTCTACTGCTAGACCTACCAGAGGTCGAGGGGTAGACTATAGGTTTGTCAGCACCTTAGATGCTGAAGAGAGACGACGAGGGAGTAGAGAGGTTGGGTATGGTATTAGGGATACTTGGGTGGATCCGGCAGAGGTAGTTCCTGAGATAGCACCTATGACCGTAGGAGAGGTCAATACTAGGGTTACAGAGCTTGATGAGCTCTATGAGCATGATACGCAAGACTTATATGCTCTATTAGAGGATGCTCAGGATAGTAGGACTCACATATCACAGCGAGTCACTATGGACTCGCAGCGGGTCGACTTACTTATGGGGGATAGGATGACTCTCCAGGAGACGGTACTATTGTGGAGGAGGAGGCCTATGCTTCCCGAGAGGCTCATGTGATAGGATTGAGTCAGGCGGTCCATTATGGGCTTTGAACACACCGTGAGCAGGTATATGCACATGAGTCCCAGCTCCATGCACATCAGACACAACTACAGTTTCAGGGTACTCTTATTCAGACACAGCACCAGGTACATGAGACTCGCTCCCAGATGCAACAAGCTGAGATGGCAGGGCTTTGAGAGACTAACCGTAGGCGTCAGACACATATGATAGAGACTCTCCGTGTGATGAGAGACATGAGGCAAGAGATGGGTGACATACAGGCCGAGTTGTTAGCACTACGAGAGCAACGGAGGAGAGCTAAACATCCAGCACCGGATGCTAGAGTTCTAGATCACCAGGATGCTTTTAGGGACGCTGATAGTCACATTTAGTGGTTTATGTCATTTTATTTTGATAGGCTGTTGTTCAGGCATGTTAAGTATTAGGGGGTTTTCCCCGATAGCATAGCCTTAGATCTTTGATTGGTATTTTGGGTACTAAAAAACTATTTCATGTAAAATTTTCCAAGTTATGAATGAAATAGATGTGTTATGTTGTACTATATACCTCTCTTGTGTTATTGTCTCATCTGTAAATTATTGTATATCTCATCATGATTATGACCTCACGTTTTGTCTTTTGTGATTTAGATGAATCATGGCACCTGTGACAAGACGAGGACCGAATACCTCACCTAACAACACCAACCCAAACAACATGACTCCAGCATTCGTCCAAGCTATGATTGATCAAGCTCTTTTGTGAAACTTCACAAATGGAGATGGAAGCCACAATTCGTACGAGGATAACCGAGGGAATGTGCAAACTGCACGCCCTTGTTTCTCTATTCTACGCTGACTTCAGAAATGCCAACCTTTGAACTCAAAGGGACTAAGGCATTGTCGGTTTAACCAGGTAGATCGAAAAGATGGAATCCGTCTTCAATATCAATGGCTGTGCCATTGAAAATCAGGTTAAGTTTGCCACCTGCACTCTATTAGGGGCAGCTTTGACTTGGTGGAATAGTCAGATAAGAACCTTAGGTCCTGATGCATATTCAATGACTTGGGAAGAACTCAAGAAGTAGATGACGGATAAGTATTGTCCACAAGGTGAAGTCAAGAAACTAGAAATCAAGTTGTGGAACCTAAAGGTCAAAGGGAACGATGTTCCAACATACACTGAACGTTTCCAAGACTTAACCCTGATATGTACCAAGTTTGTTGCTAATGAAACTGAGAAGTTGACAATTACATCAGTGGACTTCCTAATAAAATTTATGGAAATGTCAAGTCTGCCAGACCCAAGATGTTGGATGAGACTATTAAGATGGCCAATGACTTGATGGATCAGAAACTCCGCACCTATGCGGAAAGGCAGACTGACAACAAAAGGAAGGCTGATGATTCATCCAGAAAACAACCATGGCCATCAACAACAACCCTTTAAGAGACAAAATGTCGCCAAGGTCTACAATATTGGGTCGGGTGAAAAGAAACCATATGGGGGATCCTTGCCCAAGTGCACCAAGTGCCATTTTCATCACAATGGTTCGTGTACTCAGAAATGCCACAAGTGTAACAAGGTAGGGCACTTTGCCCGCGACTGCACAGAGTATCAGGGCAAAACAAATGTCGCAAATACTCAGTCATAAAGGGCAAATGGGCAAACCCCAAAGGGAATGGTTGTTTTGAATGTGGAGCCCCAGGACATTTCAAGAGAGATTGTCCAAAGTTGAAGAATAAGAATGGGGGAAGTGGGAATGCATAAGGCTGGGTATATGCAGTCGGAGATGCAGAGAAGAATGGGAATGCATCGAGGAACCCGGACTCTAATGTCGTCACGGGTACGTTCCTTTTAAACAACTGTTATGCATCTTTCTTATTTGACACCAGTGCCGATAAAAGCTTATATCTTTCTATTCTTCTGCGTTTGTTCCCTGATTGACATCGCCTAAACTCCATTAGAAAATAGTTATGATGTGGAATTAGCTAACGAGAAAATAGTCGGGGTAGACACTATTATGCGGGGTTGCACTTTAAATTTCTTAAACCATCCGTTCAACATAGATCTAATGCCCGTAGAACTGGGTAGTTTTGACATTATTATCGGCATGGATTGGTTAAGAAGGTGTCACACCGTGATCGTGTGTGATTGAAAACTGTTTAGAATTCCCTATGGGAATGAAACCTTGATTTTTTGTGGTCTGAAAGTACGACGGAAGAGAATCTCGGTGGCCATTACTCATGTCAAAGGACTCTAAGAGTACATGCAAACAGTATGTCAGATCTTTTTGGCAAATATATATCCCCAAGAAAGAGGAGGACAAGTCAAAGGAAAGCACTTAAGGATGTACCAATATTTCCAAGCTTTCCCGAAGTTTGTCCCGAGGACCTTGTCGGGGTCTTCCTACCGACTCGACTAGTGGGAATTTCCAGATCAACTAATTATTCCAGGAGCCGCCAACACGAGTAGCTCGAGCACCGTATCGACTGGCTCCGTCCAAAATGAAGGAATTGTCGGAACAACTGCAAGAGCATTCCGACAAGGGATTCATAAGACCTAGTTCCTCACCTTGGGGAGCCCCGGTCTTGTTCGTCAAAAAGAAAGATGGGTCATTCAGAATGTGCATTGACTACTGGGTGTTAAATAAGCTGACAGTGAAGAATCGTTATCCACTCCCAAGGATCGACGATTTATTTGATCAACTCCAGGGATCCAGTATTTATTCGAAGATAAATTTGAGATCGGGTTATCACCAGCTTAGAGTACGAGAGCAAGATATTCCAAAGACGACATTCCAAACTCGGTATGGTCATTACAAGTTTCAGGTCATGCCATTCGGGCTAACAAACCCACCTGCGGTATTCATGGACCTCATGAACCGAGTGTGCAATCCCTACTTGGATAAGTTTGTAATTGTCTTCATCGATGATATACTTATTTATTCAAAGGACAAGAAAGAGCACGAAGAACATCTTAAGGCAATTTTGGAATTGCTTAAGAAGGAGAAGTTGTATGCCAAGTTTTCAAAATGTGAATTTTAGATTTCGAAGGTACAATTTTACGTCACGTCTGATAGCAATGGTATTCATGTGGATCTAGCCAAGATAGATCTATCAAAATGGCATCTCCTAAGGACACCGACGAAGAACCGCCAATATTTAGCTTGCCTGGTTACTCATCAAAGGTTTATTTGAGGGATTTTCGAAGATTGCTAAACCAATGACAAAGCTTACACAAAAAGGAATCAAATTTGATTGGGGAGAAAAGGAAGAAAACGCTTTTCAGTTAATAAAACAGAAGTTGTGTAGTGCGCCAATTCTGGCTTTGCCTGAAGGAAGCGAAAACTGTGGTCTATTGTGATGCTTCACACAAGGGTTTGGGTGTTGTATTAATGCAGAGAGAGAAAGTGATTGCCTATGCTTCTCGACACCTAAAAATTCACGAGAAGAACTACACCACTCATGATTTAGAACTTAGAATCGGTGGTGTTTGCTCTACATATATGGGGGAGACATTATCTTATGGAACCAAAAACACCGTGTTTTACCGACCATAAAAGCTACAACACATTCTGACCAAAAGGAGCTAACATGAGGTAGTGCCGTTGGGCTATAATTGCTAATGATTACCACTGTGACATTCGTTATCACTCGGGGGAAGGCAAACGTATGGCTGATGCATTAAGGCCGTAAGGAACAGATTGAACCATTTCAGGTTTGAGCCTTAGTTATGACTATTGGATTGGATCTTCCCAAATAAATACTAGAAGCTCAGATCGAAGCCTTAAAACCAGAGAATCTTGAGAATGAAGATGTAGGCAGTATGATCAGAAAGGACATACCTAAGGAAATGTTAGAACCACGTACCGATGGAGTTTAGTTTAAACGGCAGGAAGTTTGGTTACCTTAGATAATGGCGACTAAGAATCGTGATTATGCACAATCCTACAAAATTCAAAATATTCTATCCATCCCGGTTCTGACAAGATGTACTAAGACATGAAGAAGCTATATTGGTGGCCTAATATGAAAGCTGACATCGCCACATATGTTAGCAAGTGCTTGACATGTGCAAAGGTCAAGGCCGAACACTAAAGGCCATTAGGATTGTTAGTACAACCAGCTATACCCGAGTGGAAATGGGATAATATCACGATGGATTTTATCACCAAGCTTCCTAAGTCATCATAAGTTTTCGACACCATCTGGGTAATTGTGGATCGACTTACAAAATCTGCTCACTTCTTGCCAATAAGAGAGAATGATCCATTGGACAAATTGACAAGGTTGTACCTAAACAGGATAGTAGCAAGATACGGAGTACCTGTTTCAATCCTTGCTGTCGTGAGGAGGTTCACATCAAATTTCTGGAGATCATTTCAGAAAGCTTTGGGTACAGATCTAAGTATGAGCACTGCGTATCATCCAGAAACAGACGGTCAAAGTGAGAGGACTATTCAAACTGATTTTGGAAAGGGCTGGGTTAAGCATCTGCCATTAGCTGAATTTTCGTATAACAATAGTTATCACGCTAGCATAAAGGCCGCACCTTATGAGGCACTTTATGGCCGAAAATGTCGATCACCTGTGTGTTGGACCGAAGTTGGAGAAGCTCAACTTACTGGTCCAGAAATGATCCAAGAAACAACGGAAAAGATCGTCCTGATCAAGCTGCTCAGGATTGACAAAAGAGCTACGCTGATTTGAACTGAAAGCCGATGGAGTTTGAAGTTGGGGATAGGGTTATGCTCAAGGTCTTACCTTGGAAAGGGGTTGTACGATTCAGTAAGCGAGGCAAGTTGAACCCGAGATATGTCGGACCTTTCAAGGTGTTAGCCAAAGTTGGGAGGGTTGCCTACAGGCTGGAACTTTCTCAAGAGTTGATCAGAGTTCATCATACTTTCCATGTGTCTAATCTAAAGAAATGTTTACAGCTACGAACATTAGTCATGCCGTTGGAAATGGAATGCCCACGGTTTGACGATCAAGCCCATCCAGTTTGTGGAAAGACCCGTTGAAATCATAGAACGGGAGATCAAATGTTTAAAGCGAAGTCGGATACCATTAGTTAAGGTTCGCTGAAACTCTAGGAGAGGTCGTGAGTTCACCTAGGAATGTGAAGATTCGTTCAAACAGAAATACCCACAGCTTTTCACGAACTGGGCTTCATCATCCACTACAAGGTCTTAAGCTTTGAGGACAAAGCTCTTTTAACGGGTGAAGACTGTAACATTTCTCAATTTCAGGTCATTTTACAACTCCTATTATTACTTCGTCACTAAATTTATTTTGGTCCGATACTGGCATTTACTTTTTAATTCAACTTTAAGCTATATCGCTATACTAAGAAATAATCATTTAACGTAAACGGTCACCAAATAAGTTAAGGTTTACATCAATCAAGTATTATATAATTATTAAATTTGCGTATTTTATTTTTATTGGTTACGTAAAAGGCTTACGTTTCGCAATAAAATACATTTAGACACACCCGGAAATAACCTAGACGTTAACATCGACTCAAACCAAACAAACCCACTTTCAAACTTAAAACACAAAATTCAATAAAAGCTTGTGTTAATAATCCACTAGGGCCGAATGTGGGGACTAAATCAACTAGGAAAAATCCTTAAAAATCTCCCAAGTACATGTACATCTTAAGGTAATTAAACGTTGTACTTAATGTCTACTAGTTACCTTAATACACAATGGATAAAAGCCATCTTGGATCTCCTTTGTGCTCTTGATACCCGCGGCAACATAAGAAGTAACATACATACATAAAAGATGTCCATGATCTTAGTAAACCCTGTACTTATAACTTTAATTACAGGATGGACTAAGAAGTATAACAAAAACCATGCTGAAGTTAACTAAAAACCATGAATCTACTTACTAGGGCATGGTTTTGGTTTAGATTAGGACTAGGAAAGCTAACTAGTTCTCATGCCTATATATACTCACTCACATTTACCTTAAACACTTCTTACAACTCACAAACACTCAAACAAGTAAACCATATTACTTATCGCTATGCAATCGGGACAAAAGGACACAACAAACACTCATAACCTCTTTCGCACCAACAAATAAACTAAGGGCCTTTTGCATACAAGGTCATAAAGAAGGAACCACGGAGCCAAGGTTGGGTATTTGCATGATCTTTGAAGCTAGGTTTGGTTATTCAACTGTGTAAAACACATTTGGGTTGCCATACTACTCGCAAACACTCAAACCAATCACTAGGACCCTTTGTAAGTCATGTTCAAACTTATACACTTTCTATTATAATTTTTACTTGATGTCTAGTCGTGTAGGTCACGTTAAATATGTGATTAACAAGTTTTCATGGGCGTGAACACGCATGGTTTAACCCATGCGTGGCACACGTACATAAATATACATACATTTGACTTGTGTGGTGCTAGAATACAATAAACATATGTAATGAGATTTAATGACAAGCAAGAGCTTAAACGTGTTCGTTTAGATGCAAATGTAAACACCAACATAAACACTAAATATTACATACGAATTCTACAAAAGCTATACGTAAACCTTTTAAGTAAACATGATGTTGTGGCTTGGGAAGGTGTATACGAATCTTTTGAACAATTGCATGTGACAAACTCGATCGATATATAAGCTAAATGAACTCGTTTTGGTGCTAGTAGACCTAAAAAGCCATTTATACCATTAATAAGCGTAATGGGCCACTAATGGACCTTGTTGGACCCAACAGCCCACTAACGGATGCTAATGGGCACAACAGTCCAATTGGTTGAGGCCCATACTTATAAATAAGCTCACATAAGGCTTTAAGCTCGTTGAGGTAAAACAAGTGCATGGGAAACCTTATATAAACAATAACCCGCAATTTTCATAAATGTTTAAAATATCCATCTATTAAGTAGATGATGTAACAATCTATCAATTATATATGAACTCGCCTTTTTTAGGGAATATTTCGCTTAATAATTAGTTACTTTGCCAATATCTCGATTGTAAACATCATTTCTTGCATAACTAAAGTAAACGGTCCTCAAGGCAACCTACATATGACAATCCTATCATCATATATTCAAGAAATCATCATAATATCTCAATCCAGTTATCATATATCATTTTACAAAGTACATTATTCCATAATGTACCATTCGCAACCGTGTTTTTTATATCAAAACGAAGCTTTTATTAAACCGTTCTCGAAGCCATTAAAACCCTAAATCCATGAAGGATTAACATCTAAAGTGAATGCATAAGCTACTAAATCATAAGTACAAGTAATATAACATCTCATTTGAAATATAAAATCTCATCAAATCAAAGTACAAGTCCCTTTAAAAGCTCATGATACAATTCATTAAAGCATGATCTCACAAAAAGCCGTTTACCAACCTCGTTTTCATCTAATTTCTTCACCATCATTTTTGTACAAGCTACTACACTCAATATACAATGTATAAACTCTAATTATTCTATTCATAAGCTTTCATACCTCTTCTTACACTCAAAACCCTAATTCAAAACCTTAAACCCTAAAACCGAGCTAGTTTCTAAACCATGACCCGTTTCTTCATTTTTATCCATTGTGAACCCAAACCAACACTCAATTAAGTTGTAATAACTTAATTTAGAACATTCTCAATCATATTCCATTATCATTTCATCAATTTACTTCAGCTAGATGCAAAACGAATCCAAGAAACCCTAATTATGCCCTAATTTGAACTTTGACCCGTTTACTCATTTTCTACCCATTTTAACCCAAACCACCCATTATTTTTCATTAAAAAGTCAAGATATGATCCTTGTAAACACATATTATCAATCACATTACAAGCATGCTTGAATTATAAGCATGAAAAGACAAGAAAACCCTAATCGCACCCATTTGGAAACCGCGACCTCATTTCTTCATTTTTGACCCGTTTTAACTCAAACCAATTGCTAAATCCTATTGACACTCCTTATTACAGACCCTAAGATCATATTCTAATCACTTTTGATCATTGTACATGAAAGGTAAGCCTAAAAACTCACAAAACCCAAACCGAACCCAAAACAGACCCGTGAGGGTTCATGGCTCATTTTAACCCATTTCCAAGTGTACCCATGTGCATGTACCTCCAAGAACACCTTCTAGATACTCTTAAGCAGCTTATGCAGCTGCTTAAGTCTTCCTTTGGCTAAAATTGAAGGCACATGGCCTCTCTTTTGCTAGAAACAGCCGCGGCAAGCTCCAAAGCCATCCAACACATTCAAGCTACAATCTAGACCTCCACACTTGATCTTCTAGCTGATACACATCATATAATAGCCCATACATGTGTCAACATCAGATCCTAAGGCTTCCTTAACCTCCTCACCTTCAAATGACTATAAATAGGGTCTTTGGGTTGTGCCATATCAACTCCGCCACCAACCCTCCTCTTTCAAATAACCCATAATGAAGGTAATCCTTTGCTCCACATTGACCTAGGACATCTCTAAGAAGATCATACAAGGTGAATCTTTGAAGGAACGATGCCCCAGAGTCATTATTCTAGCGTACAAAAGCGAAAGTCTGATTCGACCCATTTCTAAGCTAGAACCAAAACCAGGTTCTCTAAGCTTCTATTTCTTAAATATTCATAAACCTATAATGTTCATATGACATGGATAAATCTTAATATAACGCTTAACCTCAGAAACAATTGCGTTATACCTTTTTTAATCCAAAACGTACACCCAAAACCCTAATTTATGGTTTTGCTTAATCCTATAAGCTAAGTGGTAAACTCTTGTTATAATCTATCCCAATAAAGCTTAACAAACATTAAAATAATGCTTTGATAATCAAGAAGATATTGACTTAAAACTCCCGCGTTTCATTTAAAAACCTAACGAAAATGACCCGTTTTGCTTCCTAGCTAACGAATCGTTTAATTTAAAAACTTTCGTTGATGTTAAATATCTATCATATTTTAGTTATTATAACTTATAAATGTCTATTGAAATGTAAATAAGCTTGCATGGCAATTTGGACATGTTTTGTAAAAATTATCCATGCAAGGGGTATATATCGTAACTTTCAGAAACTTATAACTAAAAGGACTAAAAGTGTCATTTTATCAAAGTTATAACTACAAGGGTCTATTATGTTACTTTTTAAAGTACAAGGTTTACTTGAGATATCTTTTAAACATGAGAGAACGAAAGTCATAAAGAGACAAACTCCAAGTATAGTCTTTTAATTCTTTACAAACCAAGGTCTAAAAGTAATCATTTTGAAAAAGTATAAAATCATATTCAAAACATTACCCAACATAACTTTAATTAACGCTTGACGTGCTTAACATCTCTAGATATTGAATAAAATGCTTAAAACTGCTTATGTTATAACTATCATATCATTCATCATCGATGTGCTTTTAAAAATCATGTCCCGAATCCATATCATACCACAAAACTCAGGGAGCTCATATTAAGGAGTTACTTCTATGTGATTACGTTCTGTCTAGTGTTAGGGTTTACGATTTAAAGTGCCCTAGCCTCCACAAACGTTACTAAATGACTTCTGAATTGATGAATGCCCGAACGGTGTTATGATAATTAAATATCAACAAACCGACATCGAATGTAAAATCTTCCATATTCAATCAAACTAAACGATGACATATATTACCCCAGTTGCCCGAAAGACGAAGCCTTACTATTCATTTCGTATACATTTGGTTATCAATTCCCTATAACTGTACAGGTGAGTTTCATAGCCCTCGCATTTCAATCGTTTTAGAAAACACACGAGGGGGATACATGCTATAAACTTGAATGCAATTACTTCTATATCTATTCAATTACTATTGCCTAAGTAACTGCTTTTACCTTTACGTCCCCATAATCATGACCGTTTAATTACTCTCCGTATAACACCGGAATGATTGATATTGATCTATTTGGGCTGTAGCTCCCCCGTTGGTGTACCCAGTACGTGTTAACCAAATTGCACAATCATTAAGAAATCACGCGGGTATTTGGAAAAGGTAACCCGCAGGGGCTATAACGTATCCATCATACACCAGAGAGGCTTTGATATTCATGAGCTAATGGCAATAATAAATAAATTTCAGTAACCGGGTGTATATCGAACGTAAACCGAAATCGCAAGTTTGCATTCAAAATTATATATACTTAAAAACCTATGGATTTCACTCAACCCTTTGTGTTGACTTTTTAGCAATGTTTATTATCTCAGGACCTAAGGCACGGAGGTGCGAGGACATGAAGAGAAACAACCGTTCTCATATTACACCTTTGTAAATACAGATTTGTGGATCTCTCTTTTTAAAAAACTATCTGATAATATAAATGAATGATAACTTATTGTTCATAAACACACTTTTGGATTCGTTTTCTATGATTATGTATGACTGTTGGACCTTATGAGGTAATACCCTATTATTAGCTTCCGCAGCAATAATGTAAAAATGTGGGTGTTACAGATTTGTTATTAAGAGCCGACGTTAAAGAGACCCAAGGTTTAAAACCTAACTATACACAACTTCTTTCCATCCAAGAAAGTCCTCCGTGCCGCTATATCTCCCGGAATGGTATGTAAAGTTTACATAATCTTATTATATTACTAAATAAATAACTACGATATTTACTGCCCGGGTTGTGGTTAAGCAGAACGATAGTCCTTCCACCGACCATCCTACTTCCAATTTGGAGGATGGAAATTTCTTCTAATTTCCCAAATAGTGTCCCCCGACTTCTCCGGATATGCCCAGCCTCTCCAGGCAAAACTTTACTCTAGTCTTCCTACATACATTGGATATTGTTCCGCTAGCTTCACCGACCCTTTCGTTATTTCCCAATGATCCTTACATGGAAGTTATACAAGCTTTCTATAATGAAAAATCACCAATCCCGCCTCCAATTATCATACCTCCTAAACCTCAAGAATTCTTTCTTCCAGAAGGACTTCTTTCACCAACAAAATCATCTTCTTCTACCCCCACCAACCTCAACTTTTGAGATGGCGAAAGCCTCTCAAAGTCAACTATTCGAGCTCATGAAGAACAAATCCTGATTATCCTCAATAGGCTAGATGACAATCCCCATCGAACGTATCGACATATTGAAAACGGAATCCAAGGCCTCGAAAAGGAACAGTAAATTATTCAACGAGATTTTGATGCTCTGGAAGCCGAACTTCAGCAAGCTCATACTCAGATTTCCAAACTCCAGAGGAAGCAAATAGGATGCAACCATAAAATTTCTCTAGCCCGCTATAGGATTGCTGAATTGGGAGAAGTTATCAACGACATGGAAACTCGTCACCAAGCAGACATAGAAAATCTCATGGATTCCATCATCGAACTCAAGAACCGTATGGAGTGATCATCCAGTTTCTAGTTTAAATTCCAGTTTTTAGCCTTAACCTAGCCACGGGATGTGTGGTATAAATAAAAACACTTGTCAAATCTTGACTATGTATAGTACTAAGGCAAGTTGTTCTTAAATATAAAGGCAATCCCGTTATCTACCTTGTTGTTTTTACCGCTTTATGCACCTCATCATTCATCATTCATCCATCATCATCATTCATCCGTCATACGCATCATTATATTTGTCATCATTCCGTAACCTATATTCAAAACTTCAATATCACCATTGTTAAATATGCTTAAAATTCAAAAATGAGCATTTCTCTTTAAACATTTTAAGCATTACTCTTGTGATATTATTCTTATTATGTGTTATCTTTTGTTGATAGAATGCCTCCAAAAAGAGCATCAACAATGGAAGCACCGGCTATGACTCAAGATGCCATTAGAAAGTTAGTTGCTGATAGTGTCACCTCGGCTCTAGAAGCTCAAGCTGCAACAATGGCAAGTGCTAGTAATCCCGACAGGAACACCGGTCCTACAGGAAATCCTGCAGTGAAAACGGGAACTACAAAGAGTTTATCAGCTGTCAACCTTTCTACTTTAATGGTACGGAAGGAGCAGTAGGCCTTATTCGCTGGTTTGAATGAACCGAATCAGTATTCTCTCGTAGCAGATGTGCCGAAGAAAACAAAGTAACTTTTGCTACTGGTACTTTAACTGACGATGCCTTGTCCTGGTGGAATGCATATGCCCAGCCTATGGGAATAGAGCAAGCCAATCAAATCACCTGGACTGAGTTAAAAAGGCTTCTGACGAACAAGTATTGTCCCCGGACTGAGATCAGGAAGATGGAAGAAGAACTTTACAATCTGATTGTAAAGGGAAATGATCTTAAACCTTATGTTAGAAGATTCCAAGAATTAACGGTTCTATGTCCAAACATGGTGCCAAACAACGATAAACTCTTGGAAGCTTTTATCGGAGGTCTACCTCGAAGCATTGAAGGAAATGTTACTGCCTCTAAACCTCAAACTTTAGAGGAGGCCATTAACATAGCCCAAAGGCTAATGGATCAAGTAACTAAGCATGTTCCAATGCAGGTATCTAACGACAACAAAAGAAAGTTTGACGACAAAAGAACTTTCAACAACAGCTCCCGCAGCAACAACAACTACCGCAACACCAACAATCGTTACAATAATCGTCGACAACAGAACCGAAGGCAAGAAGCTGGTAGAGCCTATGCTGTTACTTCATCAGAAAATGGTAGGTATGCCGGAGATCTCCCTTTGTGCAAGAGATGCAATTTCCATCACAACGGACCTTGTACTGGCAAATGTAATATTTGCAACAAGGTGGGCCATTTGAGTAAGAACTGCCGAAACAAGAAGCCAGCCACTGGAAGTAATCAACTACCAGTGACAGTTATATGTCATGCTTGTGGTGAGAAAGGACACTACACAAATCAGTGCCGCAAGACCAACATTAATGCCCAAGGAAGAGCCTACATGCTGAGAGATAAGAATGCCCAACAAGACCCAAACGTCGTTACGGGTATGTTTCTCCTAAATCAGCATTTAGTCAGGGTATTATTTGATTCCGGAGCTGATAGAAGTTTTATATCCTTATCGCTTGCCTCTATGCTAAATATTCCGTCTATTACAATAGATACCCTTTATAATATCGAAATGGCTGACGGAAACTTAGTAAGCACAAACACTATTATTAAAGGCTGCACTCTAACTTTGCTAAATCAACCTTTTGAAATCGATCTCATGCCAATTAAACTTGGTAGTTTCGACGTTGTCATCGGTATGGACTGGTTATCCAAATATCATGCCAAAATTCTCTGTGATGAGAAAGTTCATCATCTCTCTCACTTCTCTATCTTTCTTTGTGATTCTCTCTCTCTCTCTAGTTTCTTGATTCGTGGTTCGGGTTATGAAGTGAAGTGTACATCGGGAACCTACAATTGAATTGTATCTAATCGCCCGGTGATAGCGTGGTTTTTTTTTTTGGTGTGGTAAGCTATTGTAATTCGGCAGCTAGTTGATTCATCCCTCGGCATAATATTTTTCGTGTCTCATTTTGTTTGTTGGAAACTCTCGGCTTCATTGGTTAATACTCGGGTGAAAAGAAGAGAAGAAGGAAAAAGTGGTAAAACGTCACGATCGAACGAGTGAAATCTAGAACAACCGAACGAGCGGAAAAAGTTGTAACGATCGAACGAGTGGAAAGACGTTTGGATCGAACGAGCGGATCGAACGAGCGATCGAACGAGCGGATCGAACGAGCGATCGAACGAGCGTATCGAAACGAGCGATCGAAACGAGCGAAATCGAACGAGAGATCGAACGAGCAAATATTTTTGAACCGAAACGAAATTTTTTAAGAAATTTGTGTGACGAAAAAGGCGTTTCAGTAAAACGGCCATAACTTTTGATCCGTAAGTCCGTTTTTAGTCCCGTTGACCTCTCAATCAAAGAGAAAAACAACGGATCACGCTGTAACCACCTTTTAGCTGTTAAGGAATTTTCGAAGCCCGAAAACAACGTTTTCTATGATGAGAAAATGACATTTTTATTCATTTTTTTGGAATTTTTCACGCCGCTGATATCCGAATCAAATCACTCACGTATATCTATTGATTTTGTAAAATCCGTTAATTCATTTATCGGTTATTAATCATAAGACTGTAAAAATTACCGTGAACGTGCATAGCTTCACTTAAGATCCAACAAAATCACATCATAACCCTAAGATCCAACAAAATCAATCACACTTCATAATTCATATCTAATCATTTCATCATGACCTACTCCAGTTAACACATCCTCCACAGAATAGCAAAATGCATAACAATATAATAGCATCTGGTTCAAAATGAGCTTCCACCGATGCTTGGTACCAGGAAGATATTCTCAGTGGGCCAATCGCGTCTCTACGATCCCTTGACACTAAAACGAATGTGATTATCCTAGGAAGTGCATCTTGACGTCCATATATGCCTACAACGTACTCATTGCAGCAGTTGAAGCAGCAGATAACATTCTACCAGTAGCTGCACATGAAGAAGTTAAGACAATACACAACATGACATCAGAGAACAAAACTTTATTTCAAGCTGAAAAGGAAGCTATTTTCTTGATGTCCTGGACTGTATCCAGGGGATAAAATTACTCCAACTATTGATGCATTGTAACACAGCCCAGGGATGTGGACAGCCAATGAAAGGCACAACAAGGGGCATCGTTGAACGTACAAGATGTAAAGACCCATCTATTCCTGGGAATTTGGAAATATACTTCTCGAATGGAGAATCCATGGAGTCTTTATTACTCCCTGGATTTATAAACTGATGATGAGTTGAACAAGGAACACTTGCAAGTTTCACCAATGAAGTGAATGTCAATTTCATCAAACAACTTCAACCAGAATGGTCAAGATTTGTGACGGTTGTCAAGCAGAGACAGGAAATAGACACGGTCTCATATCACAAGCTGTTTGACGTTCTGAAGCAGTTTCAAAACGAAGTTAATGATATCCGTTCTGAGAGATTAACCGAAGTGCAAAATCCTTTAGCACTTCTTGCGGCAGCTCAAACCATAATTCAGATAACTTCAATCAGGCACCTGTACCTCAAAGACGAATGCCACCGATCATACAAGCAATCTCATCACATGAAACAAGGTCGTTCTACCAGACACAAAGCAAAGAGATCGCCAAAACAGTTACTCCTCAATCTGAGTTGTTTCTGATAATAACAGTGATCCAGAACAAGCACATAGGATAAGGATAATCAAAGAACTTGCACTGCCTAGCTAAGTTTTTTAGAAAGCTGTACAAAACTACCAACAACAACCTTCATACTTCTTCAAACTCCATGAACAAAGACTGAAGATACCACACCCATGTATAACAAAGACATTCAGTCATGACAGTTTGGGAATCAAAGGAACTATGACAGTTGCTGGGCAAGGAGAAACAGTAGGCAGTCCGTAGTGGCAACAAAATTGATACAGTGCTTTAACGTAAGGGATTTTGGAACACTATGCCAGGGAAAACAGGAAAACCAAAGCGGATTAAAAGCTACGCGATCACAAGGAAAAGATGATTGATGTGCAAACAAAGCTGACAAGGTTTGTTTCCACTTCAAGCGAGCAAAGCCAGAATGGCTAGAAGACCACGGATGAAGAGATTGATGAACAAGAATTGGAAGCACATTACAGTACATGGCAAAGATTCAGGAGGTCTCACCTGCGGAATCAAGTTCTACTGATACGCCATTGGAACAGGTAACATAAACAATGATAAAATGAATGTGTTTGCATGTGAGACGACATTCTTGAGCAACCTGAATCCATTAACGACACATATGTTTTGAAAAGATGATAGCGATGTCATTCCAGCATCATCAAATAATATGTACTAATATAAACGGTCTGATCAAAATGCGGCTGAATGTGATTGATAAGAGCGTGCTGTCGCTGATAATAATAATTATCACAAGGTTTTGACACCATCTGGGTGATTGTGGATCGACTTACAAAATATGCTCACTTCTTGCCAATAAGGGAGAATGATCCATTAGATAAGTTGGCAAGGTTATACCTAAACAAGATAGTAGCAAGACACGGGATACCTGCTTTGATTATCTGTGATCGTGATGGGAGATTCACATCCAATTTCTAGAGATCATTTCAGAAAGGTTTGGGTATAGATATAAGTATGAGCATTGTGTACCATCCAGAAACTAACGTCCAGAACAAGAGGACTATTCAAACTCTCGAGGACATGCTACGTACTTGCATGATCGACTTTGGAAAATACTGGGTTAAGCATTTGCCATTGGCCAAGTTTTCATATAACAACAGTTATCACGCTAGCATAAAGGCCGCACCTTATGAGGCACTTTATGGTCAAAAATTTTGATCACTTGTGTGCTGGGCCGAGGTTGGAGAAGCCTAACTGACTGGTCCAGAATTAATCCAAGAAACAACGGAAAAGATCGTCCTGATCAAACATAGGATGCAAGCTGCTCAGGATCGACAAAAGAGCTATGCTGATCAAAAGCGAAAGCCAATGGAGTTCGAAGTTGGGGATAGGGTTATGCTTAAAGTCTCACCTTGGAAAGGGGTTGTACGGTTTGGTAAGCGGGGCAAGCTGAACCCGAGATATGTCGGACCTTTCAAGGTGTTAGCCAAAGTTGAGAAAGCTGCCTACAAGCTGGAACTTCCCCAAGAGTTGAGCAGAGTTCATCATACTTTCCATGTATCTAATCTGAAGAAATGTTATGCTGACAAACCATTAGTCATACCGTTAGAAGGAATTCACGTTGACGATAAGCTCCAGTTTGTGGAAGAGCCCGTTGAAATTATGGAACGGGAGATCAAACGTTTGAAGCGAACCCGGATACCATTGTTTAAGGTTCATTAGTTAAGGTTCGCTGAAACTCTAGGAGAGGTCGTGAGTTCACCTAGGAATGTGAAGATTCGTTCAAACAGAAATACCCACAGCTTTTCACGAACTGGGCTTCATCATCCACTACAAGGTCTTAAGCTTTGAGGACAAAGCTCTTTTAACGGGTGAAGACTGTAACATTTCTCATTTCAGGTCATTTACAACTCCTATTATTACTTCGTCACTAAATTTATTTTGGTCCGATACTGGCATTTACTTTTTAATTCAACTTTAAGCTATATCGCTATACTAAGAAATAATCATTTAACGTAAACGGTCACCAAATAAGTTAAGGTTTACATCAATCAAGTATTATATAATTATTAAATTTGCGTATTTTATTTTTATTGGTTACGTAAAAGGCTTACGTTTCGCAATAAAATACATTTAGACACACCCGGAAATAACCTAGACGTTAACATCGACTCAAACCAAACAAACCCACTTTCAAACTTAAAACACAAAATTCAATAAAAGCTTGTGTTAATAATCCACTAGGGCCGAATGTGGGGACTAAATCAACTAGGAAAAATCCTTAAAAATCTCCCAAGTACATGTACATCTTAAGGTAATTAAACGTTGTACTTAATGTCTACTAGTTACCTTAATACACAATGGATAAAAGCCATCTTGGATCTCCTTTGTGCTCTTGATACCCGCGGCAACATAAGAAGTAACATACATACATAAAAGATGTCCATGATCTTAGTAAACCCTGTACTTATAACTTTAATTACAGGATGGACTAAGAAGTATAACAAAAACCATGCTGAAGTTAACTAAAAACCATGAATCTACTTACTAGGGCATGGTTTTGGTTTAGATTAGGACTAGGAAAGCTAACTAGTTCTCATGCCTATATATACTCACTCACATTTACCTTAAACACTTCTTACAACTCACAAACACTCAAACAAGTAAACCATATTACTTATCGCTATGCAATCGGGACAAAAGGACACAACAAACACTCATAACCTCTTTCGCACCAACAAATAAACTAAGGGCCTTTTGCATACAAGGTCATAAAGAAGGAACCACGGAGCCAAGGTTGGGTATTTGCATGATCTTTGAAGCTAGGTTTGGTTATTCAACTGTGTAAAACACATTTGGGTTGCCATACTACTCGCAAACACTCAAACCAATCACTAGGACCCTTTGTAAGTCATGTTCAAACTTATACACTTTGTATTATAATTTTTACTTGATGTCTAGTCGTGTAGGTCACGTTAAATTATGTGATTAACAAGTTTTTCATGGGCGTGAACACGCATGGTTTAACCCATGCGTGGCACACGTACATAAATATACATACATTTGACTTGTGTGGTGCTAGAATATAATAAACATATGTAATGAGATTTAATGACAAGCAAGAGCTTAAACGTGTTCGTTTAGATGCAAATGTAAACACCAACATAAACACTAAATATTACATACGAATTCTACAAAAGCTATACGTAAACCTTTTAAGTAAACATGATGTTGTGGCTTGGGAAGGTGTATACGAATCTTTTGAACAATTGCATGTGACAAACTCGATCGATATATAAGCTAAATGAACTCGTTTTGGTGCTAGTAGACCTAAAAAGCCATTTATACCATTAATAAGCGTAATGGGCCACTAATGGACCTTGTTGGACCCAACAGCCCACTAACGGATGCTAATGGGCACAACAGTCCAATTGGTTGAGGCCCATACTTATAAATAAGCTCACATAAGGCTTTAAGCTCGTTGAGGTAAAACAAGTGCATGGGAAACCTTATATAAACAATAACCCGCAATTTTCATAAATGTTTAAAATATCCATCTATTAAGTAGATGATGTAACAATCTATCAATTATATATGAACTCGCCTTTTTTAGGGAATATTTCGCTTAATAATTAGTTACTTTGCCAATATCTCGATTGTAAACATCATTTCTTGCATAACTAAAGTAAACGGTCCTCAAGGCAACCTACATATGACAATCCTATCATCATATATTCAAGAAATCATCATAATATCTCAATCCAGTTATCATATATCATTTTACAAAGTACATTATTCCATAATGTACCATTCGCAACCGTGTTTTTTATATCAAAACGAAGCTTTTATTAAACCGTTCTCGAAGCCATTAAAACCCTAAATCCATGAAGGATTAACATCTAAAGTGAATGCATAAGCTACTAAATCATAAGTACAAGTAATATAACATCTCATTTGAAATATAAAATCTCATCAAATCAAAGTACAAGTCCCTTTAAAAGCTCATGATACAATTCATTAAAGCATGATCTCACAAAAAGCCGTTTACCAACCTCGTTTTCATCTAATTTCTTCACCATCACTTGTGTAAAAGCTACTACACTCAATATACAATATATAAACTCTAATTATTCTATTCATAAGTTTTCATACCTCTTCTTACACTCAAAACCCTAATTCAAAACCTTAAACCCTAAAACCGAGCTAGTTTCTGAACCATGACCCGTTTCTTCATTTTTATCCATTGTGAACCCAAACCAACACTCAATTAAGTTGTAATAACTTAATTTAGAACATTCTCAATCATATTCCATTATCATTTCATCAATTTACTTCAGCTAGATGCAAAACGAATCCAAGAAACCCTAATTATGCCCTAATTTGAACTTTGACCTGTTTACTCATTTTCTACCCATTTTAACTCAAACCACCCATTATTTTTCATTAAAAAGTCAAGACATGATCCTTGTAAACACATATTATCAATCACATTACAAGCATGCTTGAATTATAAGCATGAAAAGACAAGAAAACCCTAATCGCACCCATTTGGAAACCGCGACCTCATTTCTTCATTTTGACCTGTTTTAACTTAAACCAATTGCTAAATCTTATTGACACTCCTTATTACAGACCCTAAGATCATATTCTAATCACTTTTGATCATTGTACATGAAAGGTAAGCCTAAAAACTCACAAAACCTAAACCGAACCCAAAACAGACCCGTGAGGGTTCATGGCTCATTTTAACCCATTTCCAAGTGTACCCATGTGCATGTACCTCCAAGAACACCTTCTAGATACTCTTAAGCAGCTTATGCAGCTGCTTAAGTCTACCTTTGGCTAAAATTGAAGGCACATGGCCTCTCTTTTGCTAGAAACAGCCGCGGCAAGGTCCAAAGCCATCCAACACATTCAAGCTACAATCTAGACCTCCACACTTGATCTTCTAGCTGATACACATCATATACTAGCCCATACATGTGTCAAGATCAGATCCTAAGGCTTCCTTAACCTCCTCACCTTCAAATGACTATAAATAGGGTCTTTGGGTTGTGCCATATCAACTCCGCCACCAACCCTCCTCTTTCAAATAACCCATAATGAAGGTAATCCTTTGCTCCACATTGACCTAGGACATCTCTAAGAAGATCATACAAGGTGAATCTTTGAAGGAACGATGCCCCAGAGTCATTATTCTAGCGTACAAAAGCGAAAGTCTGATTCGACCCATTTCTAAGCTAGAACCAAAACCAGGTTCTCTAAGCTTCTATTTCTTAAATATTCATAAACCTATAATGTTCATATGACATGGATAAATCTTAATATAACGCTTAACCTCAGAAACAATTGCGTTATACCTTTTTTAATCCAAAACGTACACCCAAAACCCTAATTTATGGTTTTGCTTAATCCTATAAGCTAAGTGGTAAACTCTTGTTATAATCTATCCCAATAAAGCTTAACAAACATTAAAATAATGCTTTGATAATCAAGAAGATATTGACTTAAAACTCCCGCGTTTCATTTAAAAACCTAACGAAAATGACCCGTTTTGCTTCCTAGCTAACGAATCGTTTAATTTAAAAACTTTCGTTGATGTTAAATATCTATCATATTTTAGTTATTATAACTTATAAATGTCTATTGAAATGTAAATAAGCTTGCATGGCAATTTGGACATGTTTTGTAAAAATTATCCATGCAAGGGGTATATATCGTAACTTTCAGAAACTTATAACTAAAAGGACTAAAAGTGTCATTTTATCAAAGTTATAACTACAAGGGTCTATTATGTCACTTTTTAAAGTACAAGGTTTACTTGGTATATCTTTTAAACATGAGAGAACGAAAGTCATAAAGAGACAAACTCCAAGTATAGTCTTTTAATTCTTTACAAACCAAGGTCTAAAAGTAATCATTTTGAAAAAGTATAAAGTCATATTCAAAACATTACCCAACATAACTTTAATTAACACTTGACGTGCTTAATATCTCCAGATATTGAATAAAATACTTAAAACTGCTTATGTTATAACTATCATATCATTCATCATCGATGTGCTTTTAAAATCATGTCCCGAAATCCATATCATGCCACAAAACTCAGGGAGCTCATATTAAGGAGTTACTTCTATGTGATTACGTTCTGTCTAGTGTTAGGGTTTACGATTTAAAGTGCCCTAGCCTCCACAAACGTTACTAAATGACTTCTGAATTGATGAATGCCCGAACGGTGTTATGATAATTAAATATCAACAAACCGACATCGAATGTAAAATCTTCCATATTCAATCAAACTAAACGATGACATATATTACCCCAGTTGCCCGAAAGACGAAGCCTTACTATTCATTTCGTATACATTTGGTTATCAATTCCCTATAACTGTACAGGTGAGTTTCATAGCCCTCGCATTTCAATCGTTTTAGAAAACACACGAGGGGGATACATGCTATAAACTTGAATGCAATTACTTCTATATCTATTCAATTACTATTGCCTAAGTAACTGCTTTTACCTTTACGTCCCCATAATCATGACCGTTTAATTACTCTCCGTATAACACCGGAATGATTGATATTGATCTATTTGGGCTGTAGCTCCCCCGTTGGTGTACCCAGTACGTGTTAACCAAATTGCACAATCATTAAGAAATCACGCGGGTATTTGGAAAAGGTAACCCGCAGGGGCTATAACGTATCCATCATACACCAGAGAGGCTTTGATATTCATGAGCTAATGGCAATAATAAATAAATTTCAGTAACCGGGTGTATATCGAACGTAAACCGAAATCGCAAGTTTGCATTCAAAATTATATATACTTAAAAACCTATGGATTTCACTCAACCCTTTGTGTTGACTTTTTAGCAATGTTTATTATCTCAGGACCTAAGGCACGGAGGTGCGAGGACATGAAGAGAAACAACCGTTCTCATATTACACCTTTGTAAATACAGATTTGTGGATCTCTCTTTTTAAAAAACTATCTGATAATATAAATGAATGATAACTTATTGTTCATAAACACACTTTTGGATTCGTTTTCTATGATTATGTATGACTGTTGGACCTTATGAGGTAATACCCTATTATTAGCTTCCGCAGCAATAATGTAAAAATGTGGGTGTTACAGATTTGTTATTAAGAGCCGACGTTAAAGAGACCCAAGGTTTAAAACCTAACTATACACAACTTCTTTCCATCCAAGAAAGTCCTCCGTGCCGCTATATCTCCCGGAATGGTATGTAAAGTTTACATAATCTTATTATATTACTAAATAAATAACTACGATATTTACTGCCCGGGTTGTGGTTAAGCAGAACGATAGTCCTTCCACCGACCATCCTACTTCCAATTTGGAGGATGGAAATTTCTTCTAATTTCCCAAATAGTGTCCCCCGACTTCTCCGGATATGCCCAGCCTCTCCAGGCAAAACTTTACTCTAGTCTTCCTACATACATTGGATATTGTTCCGCTAGCTTTACCGACCCTTTCGTTATTTCCCGATGATCCTTACATGGAAGTTATACAAGCTTTCTATAATGAAAAATCACCAATCTCACCTCCAATTATCATACCTCCTAAACCTCAAGAATTATTTCTTCCAAAAGGACTTCTTTCACCAACAAAATCATCTTCTTCTACCCCCACCAACCTCAACTTTTGAGATGGCGAAAGCCTCTCAAAGTCAACTATTCGAGCTCATGAAGAACAAATCCTGATTATCCTCAATAGGCTAGATGACAATCCCCATCGAACGTATCGACATATTGAAAACGGAATCCAAGGCCTCGAAAAGGAACAGTAAATTATTCAACGATATTTTGATGCTCTAGAAGCCAAACTTCAGTAAGCTCATACTCAGATTTCCAAACTTCAGAGAAAGCAAATAGGATGCAACCATAAAATTTCTCTAGCCCGCTATAGGATTGCTGAATTGGGAGAAGTTATCAACGACATGGAAACTCATCACCAAGCAGACATAGAAAATCTTATGGATTCCATCATCGAACTCAACAACCGTATAGAGTAATCATCCAGTTTCTAGTTTAAAATCCAGTTTTTAGCCTTAACCTAGCCACGGGATGTGTGGTATAAATAAAAACACTTGTCAAATCTTGACTATGTATAGTACTAAGGCAAGTTGTTCTTAAATATAAAGGCAATCCCGTTATCTACCTTGTTGTTTTTACCGCTTTATGCACCTCATCATTCATCATTCATCCATCATCATCATTCATCCGTCATACGCATCATTATATTTGTCGTCATTCCGTAACCTATATTCAAAACTTCAATATCACCATTGTTAAATATGCTTAAAATTCAAAAATGAGCATTTCTCTTTAAACATTTTAAGCATTACTCTTGTGATATTATTCTTATTATGTGTTATCTTTTGTTGATAGAATGCCTCCAAAAAGAGCATCAACATCTGAAGCACCGGCCATGACTCAAACTGCCATTAGAAAACTAGTTGCTGACAGTGTTACTGCGGCTCTAGAAGCACAAGCTGCAACAATGACGAATGCTAATAATCCCAACAGGAACACCGGTCCTACTAGAACTCCTGTATTAAAAACGAGAAACTATAAAGAGTTCATCAGCTGTCAACCTTTCTACTTTAATGGTACGGAAGGAGCAGTTAGCCTTATCCGCTGGTTTGAACGAACCGAATCAGTATTCTCTCGTAGCAGATGTGCTGAAGAAAACAAAGTAACATTTGCTACTGGTACTCTAACTGATGATGCCATGTCCTGGTGGAATGCATATGCCCAGCCTATAGGAGTAGAGCAAGCTAATCAAATCACCTAGACTGAGTTAAAAAGGCTTCTAACGAACAAGTATTGTCCCCGGACTGAAATCAGAAAAATGGAAGAAGAACTTTACAATCTGACTGTAAAGGGAAATGATCTTAAACCTTATGTTAGAAGATTCCAAGAATTAACAATCCTATGCCCGAACATGGTGCCAAACACCGAGAAACTCTTGGAAGCTTTCATCGGGGGACTACCTCGAAGCATTGAAGGAAATGTTACTGCCTCTAAACCTCAAACTTTGGAGGAAGCCATTAACATAGCCCAAAGGCTAATGGATCAAGTAACCAAGCATACTCCAGTGCAAGTATCAAGTGACAACAAATGAAAGTTTGACGACAGAAGAACTTTCAACAACAACTCCCGCAGCAACAACAACTACCGTAACACCAACAATCGCTACAACAATCACCAACTACAACAAAACCGAAGGCAAGAAGCTGTTAGAGCTTATGTTGTTACTCCATCTGGAAACAATAGGTATGCCGGAGACCTCCCATTATGCAAGAGGTGCAATCTCCATCACACCGGACCTTGTACTGGTAAGTGTAATATTTGCAACAAGGTGGGCCATTTGACCAAGAACTACCGAAACAAAAAGCCAGCTACTAGAAGTAATCAACTACCAGTGACTGTTATTTGTCATGCCTGTGGAGAAAAAGGGAATTATACAAATCAGTGCCGAAAGACCAACATCAATGCCCAAGGAACAACCTACATGCTAAGAGATAGGAATGCTCATTAAGACCCAAACATGGTTACGGGTACGTTTCTTCTAAATCAGCATTTAGCCAAAGTTGTAACACCCCCAAAAACGTGTCGCAGCGGAAGTATGTGTCTAGGGGCGTTACTTCATAATACACAGCGCTAGATACAAGAGAATTGTTTGACTCTGGAGCTGATAGAAGCTTTATATCCGTATCTCTTGCCTCTATGCTAAATATTCCGTCTATTACAATAGATACCTTTTATGATATCGAAATGGCTGACATAAACTTAGTAAGCACAAACACTGTTATCAAAGGCTGCACTCTAACTTTGTTAGATCAACCTTTTGAAATCAATCTCATGCCAATTAAACTCGGTAGTTTCGACGTTGTCATTGGTATGGACTGGTTGTCCAAGTATCATGCCAAAATTCTCTGTGACGAGAAAGTCGTTCACATTCCTATCAACGGTGAAACTCTAATCATTCAAGGTGATCAAAATAAAACTCAACTAAATCTCATATCCTATATAAAAACCGAAAGGTATATATCCCGAGGTTGTCAAGTTTTCATTATCTAAGTAATGGAAAATAAATCGGAAGAGAAAAGACTAGAAGATATCCCCGGAGTCAAAAAAAATTTAGATGTTTTTCCTGAAGATCTACCTGGTCTTCCTCCCATTCGCCAAGTAGAGTTCCAAATCAACTTAATCCCCAGAGCAGCGCCTGTAGATCGAACACCTTATAGATTGGCTCCTTCAGAAATGCAAGAGTTATCTAACCAACTTCAAGAACTAGCAGACCGAGGTTTTATCCGACCAAGTACATCGCCTTGGGGAGCTCTTATCTTATTTGTTAAAAAGAAAGACGGATCTTTTAGAATGTGCATCGATTACCGAGAGTTGAATAAACTTACCATAAAGAATCGTTACCCATTACCCATGATCGATGACTTATTCGATCAACTTCAAGGTTCAAGCGTTTACTCAAAAATCGACTTAAGATCAGGCTATCATCAACTAAGAGTAAGAGACGAAGATATTCCTAAGACTGCTTTTAGAACAAGATACGGACATTATGAATTTTAGGTCATGCCATTTGGTTTAACTAATGCACCTGCTGTATTCATGGATCTCATGAACCGTGTGTGTAAACCATATTTGGATAAATTCGTAATAGTATTTATCGATGATATTCTTATCTAATCTTGTAACAAAGAAGAACACGCAAATCATCTAAGAATAATCTTGGAATTACTTCGAAAAAAGAAATTGTATGCCAAGTTCTCTAAATGTGATTTCTGGATTTGTATCGTGCAATTTCTTACACATCTCATTGATAGTCAAGGACTTCATGTTGACCCTACCAAGATTGAAGCTGTTAAGAACTGGACATCTCCCACTACACCCACAGAAGTGCGTCAATTCTTAGGACTCGCTGGCTATTACCAAAGATTTTTTGAAGGTTTTTCAAAAATTGCAAAGCCTTTGACTAAATTAACCTAGAAAAACAAAAATTATATCTGGGGCGAAGAACAAGAATCAGCATTCCAACTCCTAAAACAAAAACTCTGTGAAGCACTAATCTTAGCATTACCAAAAGGAAACGATGACTTTGTCTTTTATTGTGATGCATCTCTTCAAGGTTTAGGAGCTGTATTAATGCAAAGAGAAAAAGTCATTGCATATGCATCTCGACAACTCAAACCTCACGAAGAAAACTATACCACTGATGATCTTGAATTAGGAACAGTGGTATTTGCTCTTAAAATCTGGAGACACTATCTATACGGTACAAAGTGTAAAGTTTTCACTGATCACAAAAGCCTTCAACACATTCTTCGTCAAAAAGAATTGAATATGTGGCAACGCCGATGGTTAGAATTACTCGTAGATTATGATTGTGAGATTTGCTATCATCCTGGAAAGGCAAATGTTGTGGCAGATGCCTAAGCCGGAAGAAACAAATCAAACCACTCCGAGTTAGAGCATTGATCATAACCGTTCATCCAAAATTACCATCCTAAATTCTCGAAGATCAAAATAAAGCCCTCAAAGAAGAAAATGTCAAAAACAAAAACCTACGAGGAATGGACAAATCATTTAAAATACATCCTGAAGGAACTCGTTGTATCAAAAATCAAAGTTGGTTACCAATTTTTGGTGGTTTAAGAGACTTGATCATGCATGAGTCTCATAAATCGAAATATTCTATTCACCCGGGTTCTGATAAAATGTACCACGATCTAAAGAAACTCTATTGGTGGCCTAATATGAAGGCAATCATCGCGAAATATGTTGGCAAATGTTTGACATGTTCTAGAGTTAAAGCAGAATGTCAAAAGCCATCCGGCTTACTGGTACAACCAGAAATTCCTATGTGGAAATGGGAAAGGATAACAATGGATTTTGTTACAAAGCTACCCAAAACCTCAAACGGACATGACACCATCTGGGTCATTGTCGATCGTCTTACTAAATCTGCGCATTTCATCCCTACTCGAGCGACTGATAGTATGGAAACTCTTACAAGGTTATACATCAAAGAAATAGTCTCTCGACATGGCGTGCCAATATCCATCATCTCGGATCGTGACAGTCATTTCACATCCAGATTCTGGCAGTCATTGCAAAATGCTTTGGGTACTCAATTAGACATGAGTACAACATATCATCCTGAAACCGATGGACAAAGTGAAAGAACCATCCAAACACTCGAAGACATGCTACGAGCTTGTGTTATAGATTTCGGGAAAGGATGGGATAGACACTTACCATTGGTGGAATTTTCCTACAATAACAGTTATCATGCCAGTATCAAGGCAGCACCATTTGAAGCACTTTATGGTCGAAAGTGCAGATCACCTGTTTGCTGGGCCGAAGTTGGAGATGTTCAACTCACGGGACCAGAAATAATTCATGAAACTACTGAAAAGATCGTGCAAATTCGTCAACGCTTGCAAGCTGCAAGAGATCGGCAAAGAAGTTACGCCAATGTAAGACGAAAACCTTTAGAATTTCAAGTTGGCAATCGCGTTATGTTAAAAGTATCACCTCGTAAAGGTATCTTTCAATTTGGAAAACAAGGAAAGCTTAATCCCCGATACATTGGACCATTCAAAATCCTTGAACGGATTGGCCCAGTGGCATACAAACTAGAGCTTCCTGAAGAGCTTAGTAATGTCCACAATACTTTCCACGTTTCTAATCTCAAGAAATGCTTATCCGATGAATCTCTCATCATTCCAATGAAAGAACTTCAACTCGACGACAAACTCAACTTTGTAGAAGAACCAGTGGAAATTATGGATCGTGAAATCAAGCAACTAAAACGAAGTCGTATTCCTATAGTCAAAGTGCGATGGAACTCTAAAAGAGGACCAGAATTTACATTGGAGCGCGAAGATGAAATTCATGCTAAATATCCTCATCTATTTTTAAACATCACTTCAACATCCAATTAAATCTCGAGACGAGATTTCTGTAAGGATGGGGGACTATAACAACCCGTAAATTTTCATCAATGTAAATATCCATCTATTAAGTTAGATTCAATGTACTATCTATCTATTATATATGAACCACCTTTATCAGGGAAATTTTTTGCTTTATTACATTACTTGCATTACCAATATCTCAATATGCAATGTAACTTGCATAACTAAAGTTAACGAGCTCACGCAACCTACTTATGGTAATCCTATCTACATATATGTCAAGCAAACATCATAATATATCAAGTCAATATCTTAATATCATTATTACAAAGTACATTACTCATATAATGTACCATTTGCAATGTTATATCAAGACAGGCCTTAAACCATTATCGTATACCTCTAAACCCTAATTTCAAGAAAAGTTAATATCAAAAATGAATGCACAAGCTACTAAGGCATATGTACAAGTTATATAACATTTCATTTGAAATATAAACTCCCTCCAAGTCAAAGTATAAGCCTTAAAAGCACAATGTATAAGTCATTGAGCATGACATCCAAAATAGCCATTTTACCTCCGTTTTCCTAAGAATCTTGTACAATCTATCAAGTACAAGTTACAAGTAAGTCATGCACTTCATTTACATTCTATAATCATCCACATTTCATAAGATTTCATGAAATGAAATCGAAAAACCCTAACCCGAGCTAAATACTAAACCATGACCCGTTTCTTGATTTTTATCCATTGTAAACCCAAACCATTACTCAATTAAGTTATAGAAACTTAATTTAGAACATTATAAGTCATGTTTCATCATTTTAACAATAATATACAAGAATTAAACCTAGAAAACCCTAAACGAACCCTAACTTCAACCCGCGACCTATTTAACTATTTTTACCCATTTTAAACGCAAACCACTAATCAAATCTTGTTGTAAACCCTTAATACAAGTCTTATAATCCTTAATCTATCATTACTAATCAAATGTACACGAAAATAACCAAGAAAAACCATAGTTCGAGACATTCGAACCCACGACCTCTTTTTCTTTCTTTTTAACCCATTTTGAAAGATAACATTGCATCTAAGAACCTTGATGACCAAGCTACTTGCCTCACAACTAGCTTACAAGCACCATAACTCATTTCCTTGGTTGCTAGATTGGCCACATCTCTTCCTTTGGCTTTAATACTTGCCGCGACCTACACCACCATAAACAACCCTTCACCTTAACCTAGCTACCACCATAGACCTCCCAAGTCACTCTTATAGCTCCTCTAACTCAGCCACACTAGAAATAAGCCACCACATCCCCCCTCCTTGGCCTCTAAGGCTCGTTCGACTATAAAAAGGGCTTCGCACCCTTCATATCAACTCATCCCCCACATCTTCTTTTTATAACCCACAATAGCATAAAATATTAGCTCAAGAGGTTCCTAAGAGGTTCCAAGAACAATAATCAAGAGAAATATTGATGCCTAGAAGCCTCGATGAAGAAAAACTAGGCGTACAAGTGCATTTCGACCCATACGACCCGTTTTCCTCCATTGTTGTTATTCGAAGCTCAAACCCATGTTTCTTATGATTCATACCTGCTCTTACATTCATATAATATTCATATGATCATGCTTGAACTCTTGTTAAAACTTTTTATCTCAAATTCTAGGCGTTTTACCATTTTGATCCAAAACCGAACCCATAAACCCTAATTTCTTGTTTTTCTTAAATCTAAATGTTATAATGGCTAAATATTGTTATAATCTATCTTAACTAATGTTTATATAACAAATTTATTGATTATTGAAATAATTTGAATTAAAAACGTACGCGTTTTCATTTTAAAAACCTAATTTGACCCGTTTTGATTTTTAGCTTAACGAATTGTTATTTTAAACTTTCGTTACGTTAAACCTTCATATTTTAGCTTATTCTAATAAGCTATAACCTGAAAATATCTTTTGGAATG